>VRYO01002184.1:3178519-3229362 GCA_009812075.1 Sialia sialis | reverse complement strand
GTGGGAATGCTCCCCATGCTCCTGTGGGAATGCTCCCCATGCTCCTGTGGGAATGCTCCCAGTGCTCCTGTGGGAATACTCCCCCTGTCTCCACCTGGGAAGAGGGATGAGAATGGAGCTCCTAGCAAAGGTGGTGGCACTGCAGGCAGCCTTGCACACACCCTTCAGACAATGCCACCCTTCCCTCCTCAAAGCAGGGGCACACGGACAAGGGTTCTGACCCCAGAGAATGCCTTTGCCAATGACACTGAGCAATGAGACATGAGGGTGAGCAGCCTGAGCCACACCTCACCCAGTCTGGGGGAGCTTCAGCTCACTGCTGGGGAGGTTAAACGCAATTTTGGCTGCAGAGTCCAGCATAAGTTTACACCAGACACAGACTGGACACAAGCAGCTCCTCTCCGGCTTCCTGGAGCTCAGCCAAGATAATCACACCTACACAGAGCTGGGAGGAAGGTGGAAGATGCTGCCAAGTGCATCCTTCACCCCTGAGTATGTGCTTCCTATGCCCTACCAGGAGGCTCATTAGGAAGGAAGAGAACTCTGCAGCCTGCAGCAGAGCTTTGGGATAGGACAAGGATGCTGCACAGCCAAAGGCAGAGCTGGCAGCATTCTGAGGACTTCAGATATTGGCTGGGAGGACTGAAAGTACAAGGGAAAAGTCTGCAGAACCACTGGGCTGGAGGGCCCAGAGCAGAACCCCTTGTCTTGCATCACACAGTTTGTTTGCTTCTCCCAGCGACTAAATAATTTAACTTTCCCCTGCAAAGGAAGGTCTGGGTGCCTGCTCTTGCCATTCTGCTGGAAGGCAGGACACAGACTGCAGCTGACTGGCTCACCAAGGGATTTCTTTCCTGGAGCTTTGAAATAAATACAAATAGGTGTGATAGTGAATGAGCTGTCTCATTTACACCAGAGGGTTGCTATGATGGCAGCACCTACAACAGCTGAGTGAATGAGTCAGGGCTGAAATGCTCACACAAGTGAGGGTGATGTGCAGAAAAATATCAGGGAGGGAAGAATTACAAAATAATTGAAGGTTGAAAAGATAAATATCATTATCTATATGACAAAGAAAAAAGCTGAGGCAAACATCAAGACAACTAATGCAATTCCCATTCTGTCAATAAAGAAGAAAGAGTATAAAATGACTTTACAGAGACAGATGTACAAGGGAAAGCAACTTGCTGGTGGAGAAAATATTCTTGTTTGGATTCTGTTGGAAGTTAGACCAGAAGATTACCATGGCCCCTCTAGCTTCACTCTGTGTGTGTCTGCATAAATAAATATAAACCCAGGAAAAGTTACAAAGGAAGATAAAAAAGCTCAGCATGACAACTGGCGCATAACTCCTGGGAGGCTTCAATAATTCAGATGTTTGTCAAGACTTTCTCAACATAAAAAGATGGAATGGGAAACAAGTTTTGGTGCTATGCTCCAGTACTCCAGGGAAGGGCAGCAGACTAAGGAAGGAGAGAATTGACAAAGTCAGAAACTACAAATTCAGTTCTTCAGATTAATAAATTATATCTAGACACACAGACACAAATCCACTTCTGTGAATTCAAGATATAACAATACAACAGGTAAAAACACCCAAAAACCCAGACATGTTGCTTACAAAGAGGTTAAGAGGAAACCCCAGGCAATGAAAATGCAGTCTGAATCCCAACAGAAACCTGCAAAAGTTTTATTGTGAAGAGCAAAGAGAACAAAGTGGGTAAAGTAAGAACTAAAAAAAATTAAACAGCATGATTTTGAGATATTTTAAAGAAAAAATTAGTCTTACAGCAGACATAATTGGACAGAATTACCCAAACACTTTAAAGCCAAAGAAATTTAATGCAACAAGCCAGACTTACTCCAAGTGGCTTGGGAGCACACAGACATAGCTGAATGGAGCAAAGCTTGAAATATTGCTTATACTCTGTGGGTAGGAGACTGGAGAAGATGAAAGGCTCAAAGGAAAACACAAAGTTACATCTAAAGCCCATCACCACATCCAACAGGATCCAGTGATATCTGAGAGAAAAGATTTGCACCATGACAGCAGGAATACAAGCTGGCATATGGGGAAAGGAAGAGGAAAAAGGCAGAGCAGGAGAAGGAGGTATAAAAGAAACTGGGTAAGGAAATTATATTTAAAGGCTTCTCCTGAATGTGATTGTTCCCTGTGAGGGCAGTGTGAGACAGTGGAAGGGGTCCCTGCCCATGGCAGGGGTGGCACTGGATGAGCTTCAAGGTCCCTCCCACCCCAAACCATTCTGTGACTCCTGCAATTTCCCAGAAACACCGATCAGCTCGTTTCTAACATCTTTCCGTTTTTATCCATTATTTTGGTTGTGCTCAACACAACATGACACCTTCTTCCTGAACCTTTCCCCAAGAATAAAGAGCACTAAGAACTTCCTCACATTTACAGATGATGAGATGTGAGAAGGCTTGGCTCAGAGCCCAGACCTCTCCATGGATATCAGATTTTAACAGATTTATTTTATTGCACTGAGAGAGTATCATCTTCCCCTCCCTCTCATTTACCTCTCTCAATTAAAAAAAAAAAAAAAAAAATAAAAGCTTCCAAAATAACAGAGATGATGGATTTTTATTTGTCTGTCACTCTGGCTTCTTGTCCAGCAAGCCAGCTCTGGGCTTTGGACAGCAAGTTTACCTCCCCTTCTCCTCTCTTCCCAGCTTTCTCTGCCTCAGTTTCCCCAGTTCCTGACTCCCAGCTGGACAACAGCTTTCTCTGGATCTCCAGATCCAAGCTCTGTGTGTTCCACCCTGCCATTCTAATCCCTCTCTGTGGGAGTGTAATGAAAAATCCCACAGAGATCCCATAAGTAGAGGAGAGCAAACCCAGGTGACAGCCCCAGGAGCCACACTGGGGGTCCCAAGCAGAGAAATCCAGGGAAAAGTGGCGAATTATGCAACCACTGAACTGAAAAAAATCCAGAGGATCCCAAAGGAACTGAACACACAATGTTAAATCTTTTAAACACATTGTTTGAGATGGGCAGTACTGCTGACATTTCTCAGTTTATATTTTTTGCAGATTTTCTCAGCAATCACATGGACAATAAACTCTTTTTTTCCCCACTGCAACCCCTCTTTTTTTGCTAATATATGCCCTAATTCAGCAGAGGCCTAAAGAAGTGGCTGTGTTTACAAATATCCAAGATATAGCTCCTGTTCTCACACAAAAACATTCTGAGAACAAAGATGGGGGAAGAAATTAAAATAAATGTGCAAGTTAAAGAGCAGCGGGATTCTTTCAATTTAAAGAATATTATTCCAAGGGCTACTTAAGACACTACATGTTTTTCTTGTCATTACACAAAACCAATCTTTACATGATACTGTGATTTACTTCCAGATGACAAGCTTTTCAGTTCTGCTATAGCAACTGTTTCCTGATGAAGACAAAATCAGTTCAAGAAAGGTGCTAAAAATAATTAAACACAAGGAAATGGCAACTTTTGCAGAAGTCAGGAATTACACTGCTAGCAGAAGTATTAATGTGAAAGACCTTTCCAAATCAATTTTTTCCCCAAGTCTGAACAGAAGGAAAAACTCTCCATCTCCTCACCTCAGCCCCAAAAAATGCATTTATAATCTTGCCTTGGCAGAAAAAGAATGTAGAAAATAACAGGACACTGCTCACCCCTCCATCAGATCCTCCCAAGGACAGTCCCCTCTCTGCTATTCTGCAGGCAAAACAATAATCTCAGATGAGAACTGAATTCTGATTACTTTCTCCTTTAATAACCTTATTTACAACATGTCACTCCTCAGAGAGTGGTATTTGATGCATCAGGTATAACCCAACTGAATTAACAGCAGCTCCCATTTATGTGGAGCCGAACCTTCCAGCCTGTCATAAAAATAAAATATTTGTGTTGCAGAACACTTCTGAGCTTGCAGCTCCCATCCACAAACCCCAAATATATCCTAAAAGCAGCCCCTTCACAGAGGAGCACAGGGTGAGCAGCAGCTGCTGATTACCAGACAGACACAGCTGCAATAGGGCTCATATTGTTTTGTTCTGCTTTTAAAGCCAAATGGAGGCCAAGTGAAAATCCATTAAAACTTTATTTCATTCACTTCCTTCCTTTCTGTGAAGTGCTCATGCCCCTCAAAGCCAGGCAGATTCTGTGTGAAAGAACTGCCCTCACTACAGTTAAAATGGCTTTAATACCAAAATTTTCATGTTTTAATCAGTCTAATCCATCCTGCTCACCCATCCTACACCTCAGACTGGCGCTCAGATTGTCATTAAAGTCAGTGCTTTTAAAAGTTACAGCTAAAAGAAAAATTACCTACGAATTCTTTCAGCTTCTTCCCTTGTGATTACAGCATCTGTCACACCTCTTCCACACTTCCTAGGAGTGCAACCTGCAACACAAAGAGCAAAGGAACCCACTGAAACCACTTCAAGCACCCAAAGGGCAGATTTTAAATGAGACTTTGGAAAAAAAGTTTCTCTTGAAGCACACAGCTTGGATATATATAAGATTTAAAAAGTCTCCTAAAATTCATTGCTAAGAAATCTAACATTAAAATTTTAAAAGCTCCTGGGAATAACAAGTCAGCAGCAAGAGTTCCAGGTGAAGAATATATGAAAGCTCATAAAAGTCTGGTTGACAACAATCTTCAGGCAAGAAGAAATAAAATCAGTTCTGAGCCAGAGACCTTGGGATGTTACATTTGGCACTTTTCTGAGGAAGATCCCTTTACAGATGTAAAGCCCCAGGAGAGATGGGCTGAGTGTGTTTTCTGACACCTGCCAACACACTCAGTGCTCCTGAAATGAATGTCATCTCAAGAATTATGTATTCATCAGAACACAAAATCCCTGGGAAAAAATCCATCAATTCACCCATGAAGGACAAAAGCATCACTCTGCTCTGATCAAAAGCAACTCATAACAATGACCAGGCTGATAAGTTTTGCCAGGAATTTTGTAGGAATTTCCATTTCCTATTACTGGATACACCCCAGCTATGTCTCAGATGGACTGCAAGGGAAAGCTGGTGTTCAAATAGAGAAGAGCTAGGAAGGAGTAAACTCAAAGGAGAAATTTAATACTCCAGGACAAACCTGGCTATTGAGAGCTTCCTCTCCACAACATTCTGCAAAGATTTCTGATCTCAGATGAAATTTGCTCCTTTCCCAGCTGCAAATATCAGCACAGCTCTTACCCTTTTGGAAAGGCCAGTGCTGGAGAGTCCAAGCCTGGCAAAACTACAGGGTTACCTCAGACAATTATTACATGTCTGGGGTCTCTGACAGAGACCTGACAAAGAGCATTGGAAGCAGGAGGTGTTCTGAAAGCAACAGCAAAAGCTTTCCCAAATGGAGAAAAAATTCCAACTAACAGAAAAATGTAGTGAAGCATCAAGTCAGTGGGGTACCAACAGGACAGCAAAAACACTGTGTGAATACTAAGGAAAAATCAGAACTGTCTGTTTGAAAATTATTTCAGAACTAAGAAAAGTGTCCTCTCTGTCTCAGATACCATGGCACATGTGAGGAAGGAAGTGTCAAAGGCATACCTGGAGAAATTCAGATTACTACTGCAAGTACCTCATAGCTTCCACAAATTTGTACCCAGTAGACACAAAGCCATCCCTTATCTGATAAGGCACCATCAGCTTTGGCTATCAGGTAAATCAAGGTAAAGGAGGAATATAACAAAACATGTAAAACTCAAGTACTGTCACTGGCCCCTGCTCCACTCAGCACAAAAACCAGAGTGTGACACAAAGGACCAAGCACCCAAACTGCAGCTGTATCTCCTACTTAGTGGTATTTAGCCAAGAACCACTCGCTGCTGAGACAGAGAGAATTCACAGGAGAAGAAAGCTCTGTTAAGATTTTCTCCTGAGGTACAGGATCACAGAAGAGTTTGGTTGGAAGGGACTTTGGAGATCATGTCATTCCACTCCTGCCCTGGGCAGGGAACAATCCCTCTCCAAGGCAGACAAGAGCAAAGATTCACAGCTGCCATCCCCAGAGCAGTCTGAGTCAGACCTTTCCAGGCATCTCTGCTTTCCACATCCTCTGGCCTTGTCTCTGGAAAATCACCTTAACTCTGTCTCCTGGGCAGTGACCATGGATGCTTTGTTCACTGATACAAAATGTCAACACCCAGCAGAAATAAGATTTCACCACACACGGTGGCCACAGTACGTTTAAGTAGTTAACAGAGTCTCAGGAGAGCAGAAAGGGCCAAGATCTGCCCACAGTTTAGAATGCAGGTGAGACTGTGCTCACAGAACACCCTACCTTCTGCAAATATAGTAAGTAAGTTAAGTGCTTGGCCTCTGAAAAATAGCAAATTTTATTTGGTATGAAGCATGTTTCCAGTGCTATGGAAATAAATCTTGCTCTGACACCAGCAACCAAATCACTTGAAGCAAACTGCAAGCTCAGTTGCACCAAGTTCAGCTGGAAGCAGGGACAGGTGCATAAATAAAAAGCTCATTTTAGCTGTGGAAACTTCACAGCTGAGCATCAGACACTGAGTGGTGACAGGAATGTGCCTCCTCCTGACACAGAGCCTGCAGCTGTGGGTGCCAAGCCAGGCTAAAGACTGAGAATGAAGAGCTATTAAGTGACAGAAACCTATTTCCCAAGTGCCTAAAGCTGCCCAGCTGATCCATAATCCACATTTTCTGCCTCGCTGGGCTGTAGGGAACGGGACACACACAAAACTCCTCTGCAGCTCATCACCACCCTCACATGGGGAAAAACCATGGGAGAGTTCCTTATCACAGCTCGGCTTTAATTAACCAATTAACAGCTGCTCACATGCTGGATCCTCAGAAAGCACGGTGGCAACATCTGCTAAAATCCCAAATCAATCACAGAATTTAGGCAGCAGCACCAAGCACACCCCTAATTGAAAGGAGAGTTAATCATCCACATACAAAGAGGTGAGATCTCACGCTGCAGTCAGCACTTGCTGCTGCTCCTCATGACACCCCCAAAAATAAAGAACACGTTCATTACTGTTCCTGGAGAGATGTGCTCAGAGCTCCTGCCTTCCTTGAGGTTCCAACCTTCCTTACAGTGAAAAGAATAAAATGAAAAATCAGGAATAGAAAGAAAACCATGAAAAGGGTAACTGGTGGGATGGCATAGACCACAAGGCCACAGCTGAAAAAATTGCTTTTGAAAACCAGGGAAAGGGAAAAGTACGGTTTTGTTGGTTTGGGTTTTTTTTTGGTAAGTAAACACTACAGTAGCAGAATCCAGAGACTTTTAATCCCAGTTCAATCATAACTAAATCACCAGCTGCACTTTTCTCTGGCCTTGCACTACGCAAATACAGCCAGCAGCACTTTCCCCTTATAGTAACTATGAGAAGTCAACACAGAACATGTGTTCTTATGTTTAAAAAAAAAAATTACCTTACCAAGGTAGTTTTTTGCTGGTAGCCTCCTGACGTTAGTTTTCTTGGCCTATATAACATTTGGGGAAAATCCTCAAAACAAAGATGCTGCTGCAGCAGCAACACTGAGGAAAAACTGTGTGACCCCAGATTCCACATAAACTTCTCTTTTATGTTACAAGTCTTTTTGACCAACACCACCAGGACCAGCCACCTAAAGAACACAGGGAGCTGCAAAAACACTCTCTATCAGAACTGGCACGGAAGAAAGTTAAAATTTGCAGAAGTCACAGAAGGGTTCAGGGGGGAAAAAACCTCCCAAGATCCTCTGTTTCAGCTTTTTGTGGTCCAGAGAGCCTGGATAAGATTATCTAGCACAGTGGTCAGTCACAGGGCCTGCACAGCATCCCTGGGGAAGTTGTTCAGTGACTGAGTGTTCTCTCTGCACATTTTTTTTAATATCAAGGTGAAACCTTTCCCAGTGCAACCAGTACCCACTGTGCCACAGAGCTTCTGTCTTCTGTAGCTTCCCTTTAAGCACGGGAATACTGGGATGTGATCTCCCTGAGCCTTCTCCAGGGAAAGGAGACCCAGCTCCCTGAGGTTTTCCTTACAGGACAGGTTCTCCAGCCCTTTGATCACTTTGCTCTTCCTCAGCTCACAGCAGCTCCCTCCAGCCTCCACCTTTGTGTCAGCATTTTCTCAGCCACATCATGAAGCAGATACAACCACCAATATGACTAAAAACTAACTCAGAAGTATTTTTTTTTTAGATTCAACAGCTTATCAGTCAACACACAGCCAGAGATACTGACAAAAACAAAAACCAACAGCAGAGCTGCTCTCTTGCAGCTGCACCAACTAAAAACGTTCATCACAACACACTGTGCAAATCTGAAATAGAACATGAGAACTGCTCATCCATGGAAGCTGCAAGTCAGACTCTCCCTGCTCTTTGTCAGAGAAGATTAAAACCTTCCATGTCTCTTGAAGAACCAACCTCAACAATTCAAAGAAATAAGAGCCAGGGGGAACAGACACCAATTTGACAGAATTCAGCTGAAAGACACAAAGACAGAAAAATGCTTTGCAGACACCCCACTGGTGCCTGGCAGACACATCTCAGAACAAGAGCATCAAAAGCTGGCACTTGTGCAGTCACCACACGCTGGTGGCACGGACAGTGCCATGAATCAGTTCCACTCCATGCCCTGTACGGCACTGACCAAACTCACAAACCTAGTACAGAAATCAACAGAATATGAAAAGAAACTAGCAACAGACTTAGCAAAAGGTTTGTTTCAGAGCCCTGCACAGCAGTTTCAGAAGGGAAAAATCTCTCAGAATCAACTCCTGGGCTGGCCTGAGGGGCACGAACGTTTGGGGCTTTAGGCAAGGGACAGTGACCAGGAGTTTGCTGGAAACACTGGAGTTTTGCAGCCCAGGTTTGGCGCCCCGGCAGCAGCCAGGCTGGTCCTGCCCTCCGAGCCCGGCCACGCATCCCGGACAGCGCTGTCCAGTTACCTGCAAACCGCTTGTGGCTGTCGTAGTCCTCCGAGCAGGGGATCTCCACGAACTTGTCCCGCAGGTTGTCGTTGTGATGTGCCAGCACCTCGGTGACCCCATCTTCAGGGATTGCACCCTCGGTGACCCCATCTTGAAGGACTGCACCCTCAGGGATCCCATCCTGGGTTGGGAGCCGGCTCCAGAGCACGAGGCCGCCGCCGGCCGCGACGGAGAGGAGGAGGAAGATCGCTGCCTTCAGCCACCTTCCCCGGGGATCCTGCTGCACTCTGCCCTTCCTGGCGCTGCGGAGGGAGCACAGAACGGGCCCCGTGAGCGAGGGACGGTGCGACCGGGGAGCCCCGGACCCGCGGACCCCTGGTGTGGAGCACAACACACGCGGTACAAACACACGCGGATCCCTCCCAGGCCCGGCGATGCGCGACCGTCTCCCCACCGGGACTCCCCCGGGAGCCGCAGTGTCGCCGGTCCTGGGCACCGCCGCCCAGGGACAGCGGGCAGGAGGTGACGGCCAGGGCCCCGTGCTGGTACCTGCTGTGCCGGCGGCCCCCGCGGCCTGGTCCTGGCCCGGCGCCGTCGGGGCCGCGGGGCAGCGCTCGCCTCTGCGAAGCCATCGCGCCTCCTCCTGCCCCTCGAGCGATGCGCTCAGCCCGCCTCGCCCTGGCCTGCCGGCCTGCCTGCTTGGGAAACGCGCTCGGGAGCCGACAGGGAGTGGGAGGATCCAGCGCAGAGCCAGGAGCGGCGGAGGGACGGCACCGGGACACGGGGACAGCAGGATACTGGGACAACGGGACACGGGGACAGCGGGGCAGGGGCAGGCGCGGCCGAGCAGGGTGTGCTGGGACGCCGCGGCAGCAGGCCAAAGCAATCGAGGCCAGAGCATGCGGCGGCGCCTGGTGCACCTGGACCTGAAGGGCGCCGCGCCGCGCGCGCAGTACCTGGAGCAGGTGAGGGGTGAGCCTGAGGGACGGGAGGGATGAACCTGGGGCGGGTGAAGGTTGCACCTGGCGTAGGTGAGGGCTGTAACTGGCACAAGTAAGGAATGTATGGGGCTCAGGTTAGGGATGTACCTGGTGCAGGTGCCAGGGGCACAGGGTGGTGGCACTGGTCACAGCCCAGCTGCGTCCCCACTGTCCCCTCCGTCCCTCCCGCAGGTGCTGCCGCTGCTCCGCGCCCTGGGTGCCACCGGGCTGCTGCTGGAATATGAGGACACCTTCCCGTACACGGGGCCGCTGGAGCTGCTGCAGGCTCCCCACGCCTACAGGTAGCGCCACGAGCCCCGCAGTAGCTCTGGGTGGCCGCAGGTAGCCCAGCAGGGCCGTGCCCGGCGGGCACTGACTGTGGCTGTCCCGCAGCCCCGCGGAGCTCCGGGCGCTGCTGAGCCGGGCGCGGGCGCAGGGCCTGGACGTGGTGCCGCTGGTGCAAAGCTTCGGGCACATGGAGGTGAGCTGAGGGGGCTGGGCTGGCCGAGGGCGGTGTGCTGAGCCAGCAGTGCCCGCGGGGATCTCGGGGTGCAGTAGGAAGAGCATTGCCGGCAGGGCAGGGAGTAATCCTGCCCCTCTGCTCAGCCCTGGGGACATCTGGAGCACTGTGTCCAGTTCTGGGCAGAAACTGATGGCCAGGAAGTTCCACTTGAACATCCTGTGCAGTGGCCAAACCCTGAACAGGTTGTACAGAGAGGGTGTGAAGTCTCCCTCCCTGGGGATATTCCAGAGCCGTCTGGACATAACCCTGTGCTCTGGGACAGCTCTGCTGTGGGACCAGATGAGCCACTGTGCTCCCTCCCAGCCTGACCCATTCTGGGATTCTCTGCTGGGAAATTTCCAATCCAAGTCCTGGTGCTCTGGTTATGCAGCTCTGCCAGCTGCACGATTTGACATCAGGGTCACACTGCAGTGACTTCCTCATTTCCTTTCCTTGTGAGGTGCTTCATGGTTGGAAACCCCCCAGCACTGTGGAGCAGCAGCCGTGCCTCCAGCCTGTCCCTGGGGCTCAGTCAAACCAAACCCAGGTTTAGCAGGACACCTGCCCTCAGAGCCTTGGGGACAGGAGGACGCTGCTGTCTCCTGGTGTGGCAGCTGCCCCCGAGCTCCCCTTTCCCTTGCAGTTTGTGCTGAAGCACAGGGAGTTTGCCCACCTGCGGGAGGTGAAGGCGCTGCCCAACGCCCTGAACCCACACAAGGAGGAGTCGCTGGCACTGGTCAAAGCCATGATTGACCAGGTCATGGCCCTGCACGAGGACTTACAGTGGTTCCACATTGGATGTGATGAGGTGGGTCTTCTCTTGAGCTGGGAATGTTTTTCTTTTTTCTTTTTTTTCTTTTCTTTTCTTATCATAGCAAGGGCTGAGGCTTCTGCATTTCACTGGTGCCCAGGCCATGTTTGAGTGGGATTTTGGGAACAGAAAACACCACTTGAACCAGTGTAGAAAAATCTTTTTGACAATAAATTATTCCAGTAGCACAGGTTGTTATTTCATAGATAAAAGTATAATATCAAAGTATTGAAAGCAGCTTCTTAAAGCTAACAGCACTAGGGTTTAGGTCAAATATTTGAAGTGAAATATCAATTAGGAATCCTGTAAGTTTGGTGTAAGATGTTGGCTCATTGTTCTGGTCAAGTTACTCAAAGCAAACCCTTCTGTAGCTGGAAGTGTTGGGTTTCTTACCTTGGTCATCTGTCTCCTTGAAAAGGAGAAAACTCAAACTTCTCTTTCTCATAGTTTCTTAAAACCATCCTGGTGGCACACAGATCCCTGGGATTCATTATGACCACATACCTGTACTGATATTAGTTTAGCATTTTGTATCCTGTTGTGTTAAAACTGGTGGGAAGATTAGACAGGGAGCTGTAGGCTTTTATAAAGCAACATACTATTTACATAGAATAAATAAAACCTTTTCTAAACTAGCAAATTTTAATTCACTGTCTGCATGGGACCAAGTGTGCTGGACCACCCTTGGACATGGCCCCAGGTTGCTTCTAGACTTATATTTGGATGTTCTTCCACAAGACAGGAACCTCATTTTAACTATCTCAGGTCCTGATGGGTTGCTAGATTTGAAGTGAATGAATGGTGAGAGCTACTTCCAAGGACAAATATTTCAAAGGCAAATATGGCATGTAGATATTTTAGGAAATATCTGTTAGAACATACATAGGAAAATTCTGTTGAAATTCCCTCAAGTGATGCATATAATCATGGCCACAGTCTCCTACAGACTGATAGAAATGCCTGCAGTGTCATCAGCACTGAAAGGTGCTTTTGCATGTGTCCACATCTGGACAAAGGTTTTGAATATTGTCTACCTCACTTTCTCCATTTCTGTACAAGAAGTCAGGATGGTTTGCTTGCTTTTTCAGGTCTACTACCTTGGCGAAGGAGAGGAGTCAAAGCAGTGGCTGCAGCAGCAAGACAACACTCCAGAGAAGCTGTGCTTATCCCACATAAAAGCAGTTGCCACTTGTTTGGCCTCGTCCTACCCCATGGTGACGCCCATCGTGTGGGATGACATGCTCAGGGGCATGAGTGAGGAAACACTGGCAGGTGTGTGACCAGCCATGGGGTGAGGCAGCTTTACACAGGCACATAAAACAGATTGGTTGGCAGCTGAATGTAGTGAAAACAACAAATCTGGCCAAGAGTTGAGGTGTGGTCTGCTTGACTAGAGAATAGAAGCACTCAGTCCTTGGCTGTCACAGTCCCTGTGTGAGTGTGGGCCAGTCTGAACACTTCAGTTTTCCATCATAAACATCACCCTGCAGTGGCTGCCATCAGTTCTACTTTCCCTGTACATGATAACAGCAACCTATTACCATCTGTGGTCCAAGTCTAAATCTCTGTGCCTCTCACCAGCTTCTAATGTTCTTTGCTGCTCTTTGCAGCACCTGATCCCAAGTGGTGCAAACTCACACAGAGAAGCTGCAGCCCTGTGAGCATATTTGTGATCACAGTGCACATCATGAGGACTTTGATACTGAATTGTGGGGTAGTTCCAAGAGCTTGATGTCACAAGTCTTGTTTGGGGAAAAAATATCAAACCACTGCTAAAACTGGAGTAGTCTGAGCATAGATGGAGTTCCAGCAGTTTCAGAGCCACCTTACATGGCTGCTCTAAACAGATTTAGATGGTCCCAGGAAGAGCTGTGCAGCTCATCCAGCAGTGACATCTATTCAAGGCTTTGATAAGGGGAAATCATCCCTAAAAATGCAGGTGGGACCCATGGAGTTTCCACAAGAACAGTACAGCATCCAGTGCACTCTGAACGCACTCTACTGCCACAATAACAGAACAAATTAAAATGTGATGGAGTTAAAATACTGAACTTCTGCAGTTTACTGCAGTTTCTCTAGGGGTCAGTTACACGTGTTTAAAACTAGCTGAGGAATTGATTATAAACTGAGTTAAAGCTAAATTTGTATCTTTAGTTGTACTCAAAAAACTGTGTTTTGGTAGGCTGTGCAAACACAGCCCAGACACTCTGTAAGTGAATTTAGCTCAATCTCATGTGTAGAGCTGGCAGCTCTGCCAGTGGAATCCAGCTGGTGCACAGAGAGATGCAGGGAGATGAGAATGAAGTGGGCTTGGGGCAATGGGATCTCTGCTAAGTTGTCACTACTCCTCCATGTTAATGGTTTTGCCATGCCTGAGGACAGTGGCCTGGGCATGTGCCAAGTCCAGGGGCACTTCAGCTGTAAGTGACAAGGCATAGCTGTATTCACATGCTGCTGCCCCAGTAACCTGATGAGTTCTCATTTAACCAGCTGTTTTCTGTGATTTAGAAGAGCTCTGTTCCTTTCAGAGTCCGGGGTCCCACAGCTGGTGCAGCCCATGATCTGGGACTATGCAGCAGACATTGACGTGGAGGGCAAAGGTTTGTACTTCTCTGCTGAGCTGTGTAGAAGCAAAATAGCCAAAGCAAAATTGTGTCATTAAAACCTACCTTAGCTGGACACTAAAATATTCTCGTTTTGTTAAATTGTTTTTTATTGCTTTAATAGCATAAAGACAGCCCTTGTTTGATTTCATATCATGATTACTATTACTTACTTTCTTCTATTTATGTTTCCCCTATGAATGACTTGCCTGTAGGCTGCTTAATTCTTTTCAGCAGAGCTATGGAATCACTGATAGGGGATTCAGAGGTTTTCCACAAGCACTGTTACATTAATTCTCCTTGCATTAACACCAGTAGAGTACAAAACTCTGTATGGAACAACTCTGCAAAAGAAGCTTCAGGGCTTCATACATCTACAGAATTCAGAGGGAAGCTCCTAAAGGCTCCAGCCAGGCCTCTAACATTCATGCAAATATTTCTTTGTTGCTGGAACAATCAGGTGTCAGATGTTGTGTATGCTGGTTTCAATCTCACAGCTCTTAGCATGGTAGCGATACAAGGGAGTGGAGTACAGTACTGGCACCTGGAAATAGGAGCACAACCACTCAAAAGACTACTCAGTGAGGGTGTCAAATCTCCCATCCTTGCTGATGCTCCAGCCTGACAGGAAAAGGCTCAGCAGCCTGTTGGATTTTGAGCTGTGTTCCCCTTCACAAAACTGGAGGAAGCTGATCCTATGTGTGTCCCTTTGTGTCTCCCTGCAGTGCAGCTCATAGAGAAGTACCACAGGTGTGGCTTCTCCAAGGTGTGGTTTGCAAGTGCCTTCAAGGGAGCCACGGGAGCCAGTCAGTCTCTGACACCGATCGGGCACCACCTCAGGAACCAGCTGCAGTGGCTGCAGGTGGCCAGCAGGAGCCCTGAGAATATCCTGGAAGGTATCGCGCTGACCGGCTGGCAGAGGTGAGGAACAGCCTTTGGTGTGCTTCCTAGGGTCACAGACACACAAACTCCCCCCAAAACTCCCTGACAGGGAGCTGGGGGTTTAGAAGAATTGCAGCCCTGCAATTCTCCCTGCCTGTCACTGCTGGGCCTCACCCCCAGACTATGAGGGGTGGATTTCAGAGTTGCACTTGGCTGTACAGCACTAACCAGCAGGAACAATGCATCTGGGGATGCAGATTGGGTTGGAAGGCTTGAATGGATTTTGTACCACCTTGAACTCCTCACAGACACTGTAGTTCATGCATGGTGTGTCTATCTGAATGTCTGACAGGAAATCAAAAACAATGAAATCATGTAACAAAGGAGTAAAACATTTTTATGCATCAGGAGGTCTGAGGGAATACTAGAGAGCTGCTGTCCAATTTCTGACCCGAATTTGCCTTGAGAAAAGAATTTGGTTTCTATCTGTAGGAATAGTACACATTTCAGAGATCTCTTCTCTGAGACAGAAACTGGTGTTTCTAAAGTTCTTTGAATTGTAGTGATTGAAATATTAAAACTTCCCCCTTGTTCAATATGCTCTAACAGTAAAATATGTAATTAATGGATATTTTCTTACATAGGTATGATCACTTCTCTGTTTTGTGTGAGCTTCTCCCTGTGGCAATTCCATCACTGGCTGTGTGTCTGCAGGCACTAAAAAATGGTACAATGACAACTTCATTCTCTCTCAGATAATGTCTAGCACAGGAGTGAAGTGACCTTCCCTTAAGATTGGCCCAGGCTTGTTAATTTTGAGGTGATTTGCTGAATTGATCATGGCCTGACTTATGAACAATAAATGACAATTTGCAGTATGGGAGCAGAGAAGCCTCTTGGCCGAAGTATTTAAAAATAGGCATTGTATCCTCTTCATTTATTGTGATCTAACACACAAATGGTCAAAAACTTCATGCTTCTATTAAAAAATAAATTTAAAATGCAGAATTGCTTTTCCAACTGTTTTGAAACAAATTAGTCTCAATAAATTAGACTAGTTTAGATTTAGAATGTGCTCATGTGTAAAAGTTGTTTTAACTAATTGTTTTTCTTAAAATGGATCTAAGGAGGACATGTCTGGTAAAATACTCCCCGTACTGTCATGTTTCTTCACAAGCAGTTGCCAACAGAATTTTTCTTATTCTCTTATTTTCAAAATAAACCCCCACAACACACAGATTTTTAATTAAGGCACTGGAAATATTCAGCACTCTGAACAGAAAGCTCAGAGCTAGGAAGTGCTCACCTTGCACAAGATAACTCTGTGAAAGACAATAAGCTTCTCCTCCCACCCACAAGAGGTTTTTTCCTTCTTTTATTTCTATTTTACCTTTTAAAAAGTTCTTTGCCAAAGGAGGACCACTAAGCCAAGGCAGAATAATCCAGAAAACCCCTCTTGTATGAACATTTTGGTTCCTTAGGCTCCTCTACTCATTTCCATGTCTCCTGCCAGGTGGCTATTCTGAAAAGGTTAAAGAAAATGTGGAAAATCTCCTGGGAATGTCTAACCTGGAAGTTGATACTTTCATGAGGTAAAATTCCAGCTGCAGAATTCAGGTGCTTCTCCTTGTGTGGTAAGTTCAGAAACTTAACAGATCCTCTTTGGACAGCACAAGTCTGGGGACCTTTCCTGGGAGCAGTATCCTCACACTTGTGACACAAGTGAGTTTCTACCTCAAGTCATCAGTGGATGAACTTCTGGAAAGGAACAGGTAATGAAGTTTCTGTTGATTCTCTGCCTGGCTGCAGGAGTGTTGGAGCTGCATCATCTCAAAGTGGGGCACAACTCCAGGAAAAGTGATTTCAATATCAAGCTCTGCATTTCAGGTGTCCTTGACACCTCAGCAGAACATAATATTTAGATCATAATTTAAAATATTTTAGCAAAGTTCCTAAATGCTGTGCTGCCTTTTTGAAGCATCCAGTTCTTTCCTTAAGTACATTTTACTGCTATTTAAAGTTAAAATGAAAATTTTGAATGTTACAATTACAGAAGAAAGGAGCTTGAAATGAAACTTATACTGCAGGTGATAATCTGCCAGGAACACTTTCCCCAGCTAATTCCAAAGATCTGTAGACTGAAACAGACTTACTCCTTAAGCATTATCTCTGTGCAGGAGTTCAGTGAAAGCCTTCCCACCTCCCTGGCAGTGACAAACAGATGTTGCTGCTGTTCCATCACTGCTCCCACCAACATCCATTTTCAGGTATGTCACAGGCTGGTTCAGTCCCTACCACAGGAAAAGGAAGATTATTCATCCTATCATAATCCACCACTTCCAGCCAGATGCAGTCAGGTAACACCATTTGTTTTGCATTACAGGGGAAATAAAGTCTGATAGATTTTGGGCACTCGGGTACAGAGGGTTGTGAGCCCTTACCTCTTTTT
Organism: Sialia sialis; assembly: GCA_009812075.1. Taxonomy (NCBI): domain Eukaryota; kingdom Metazoa; phylum Chordata; class Aves; order Passeriformes; family Turdidae; genus Sialia; species Sialia sialis. The sequence continues at coordinate 3,212,236 of VRYO01002184.1, read as the reverse complement.
ATCTTATCTCAGAAACATGAGTGGGAATCAGACAAAGTATCCATACTAGGTTTTTATACAACTTCTTTGGGTTGGAACTAGATGATCTTCAAAGTTCCCTTCCAACCCAAACCATTCTATGATTCTAATTTTATCTTTGCCTTCTGTTGAATGAATTCTTTGAGAACAAGGACAAAATTGGTGTCCAAAAGCCTCTCCTTTGTTACTCCTGTACAGCCCTTAAGCAGTGCTTGGCCCTGGTTTAGGAGCTCACCCTGAGCCAGATTCCAGGCAGAGCTTGGAATAAAACCAGGCCCTTCCCCCTGCTCCCTCTCACCTTGGGCTTTTCAGAACTTGTCCTAGACATTTTGCCAATTCATGCTAAAAGGTTCATTTATACTTTTTTTGTTTGTTTTTTTTTACTGTGATAAGGTGAATATCCAGTCTCATCTATTCTTTGTGATAAAACCCAGGATTAAATTCCCAGCAGGTCTCACAGTGGGTTTCAGTTACACTTAAATGGGTATAGTGTTTATTTGAGCTCATATTTTGATACTTTAAAAGTCTTTGCATGAGGAAAGTGCCAAGATAAATGGAACTTCAACAGAAACAGCGTCAAGCTTTTGCCCTCTGAACAAAATCAAGTCCTTTGGGCTCTTGTAATAGATGCTTCTTTTCCTGTAAAGTGGTTTTAAGGACAGTACTCCCTTGCAAAGGCCAGTAAGCCAACCTTCCCCTGAGGCAGAGCTCACCTGGAAATACCATTGTTTCTTCTTCTCATTTCTGCTCAGTCTCCTCTCCAAGTGGAATGCTGTGCTGCAAGACCTCCAAGCAGCCATGGAGCAAGTTTTCCACAGGTGTGCTATAGAGGAATGGATGGAGGAGAATGTCCACCCCAGCCTACAGAAGCTGCAGCAAGTGGTGGATGATTTAGATGAAGCAATAAAAGCACAAAATTAGGGGCAGGTCAATTAGTCTGACTCATTCCCTGGTTAAACACGGCTAGTGAAAATCATCAACTAGTCCTTGAGCTGGAATTTGTCATCTTGAAAATTGAAGCATGAACTGTGGTTAAACAAAAGTGACCTGAAGGCATGAAGGAATTTATTAGGATAAAACACTTCAATTCAATTTTCCTGTCTTAACACATGCTGAGCCTTAATTCACCTGCCTGTAAGTCAGGTTTGCTCCCCTTGCATAACAGAATGCAGGAGTGAGTCACAGCTCACTCTCCTCCAAGGCAAGGAGAAAAAAAAAAGTTTCTTCCAAATTCAGAATTTGTAGCAACAGACTCTTACATAACAATGACCTGGGAAAATCCTACCCTAATATTTCGGATACTTTGAAAATGTTTGTGCCATAGTGTTCTGTACATAAGTCCTTGCCCTGTGAGCTGTGCTCTGAGTTGTGTCTCACCATTCCATCACAGGCAGGAGGGAGCTCCTGAGGCAGTGACACCTGGGCTTGGAGGGACAACTGCCCCAGCACACTGGGCTGAGCTTCACTTTCTGCCAGAGCACCTCCTAAGCTCAGCATGGTCTCATCCCCACAGAAAAGCAGCACCCCACTCACTGAGGCATCTGTATAGCTGTGTAAAATCTGAAACTGCTACCTGCACTTTTCAGGTTTGTCCCCATTTGAGCCATGACTAAAGCTACTAAATATAAGGAAAAATACTGGTTTCTTCTGCTTTAATGTCAAACTTGTCGTAGTGTACAGAAATATATTTTGGGAACTGTAGTGGAGATAATCACCAAAATGGAAATAATTCAGAACTATAGGAATTAAGTATGTTATTCCACACTGAATATTCAAAATACCTCTTTTTGTGCTTCATTTATTCCTTTCTTTAAATTTTTTTGGAAGCACCAGTATTGAAATTTTCTTTGAACAAATTGTGACATACAGAAAGTAAAACTTAAGCTTCAACTGCCTCAAAGACAGCCTCAGTAATTAGGTCCACATGCAGATCTTTATCTAAAAAGAACCAATTGCTGTGTATACCTGTCACACAATTTGAACTAAAGATCTTGATTTATTTTACTTGAATAAAACCTTTGATACTCAAAGTGTTTTAGAAGGCTGCTGCTTTTTTGTGTGTGTAGCATGTTGGTTAGGTTTAAAGGAGGGAAACTGGAAATATTCACCAATAGAGAGTTGGCTCTATCAGTTTATATGGATTTAAAAGCTGGACTGCTGACTGCTGCAAGAGTGTCAGCAGGGTCACTTCTCAGAGGTATTTGGGCTAGTATTCTGTACTCCCCCTCATTAACTCCTTCAGTAGATCTGTTCCCAGTAATAATTTAGACAGCCATTAATATTTTAATAATTTTAATTAAAAACAATACAAAATACTACAGCAATGCAAAACAAGTTATCAAAGTTGATTTTGTCAATGAAAGGTTTTTTTAAAAAAAGACAATACAACAAGGCCTTGCTGAAATTCTACTTGCAATTTTAAAGTTAAAAAAGGAAAAAAAGGCAATTTCTAAACATTTTCTAGAAGCATTTCTGCCTCCCAGCCATCTATGACACTGTCAGAACCAGCACTCTTTATTAATAATGTGAGCCAGCTGAGGTTTTGGTATCTGTGTAACTTCATAAATACAGCCAGAGAGTCAGAGCTCAACTATAAATATTTGGATTTTCTCTGAGACTTGCACAATTGATGCCAGGTATGGGATGTTTCATTGTGAAGTACTTACACAAACAGTACTTACACTCTGGCTTTGCTCACTGCAGCAGCCACAGCCCCAGTCCCATCCCACCACAGCCATGCAAGGAACTGCCACTGTGCTGTTCCAGCATGAGCTGAAGCATCTGCTGAGTGGCACTTACCACACAGTTGTGGTAAAGGACATGACAAAAGGACTTAGTTTTTTAATTAGGGTATTAGATCTAACCTAAGCTCTGCTGTGCAGGTTTTTAAATAATTTATAAATCATGCAAATTACAGCTGGCCAGGAACAAGACTCTAGCTGGCCTGAGATGCAAAAGTTAATGACTACATCTGTATAGTCTTCTAGAAGTACCTAATTTCCTAGGCAAAACTAGTTTTTCACATGATTCCTTTGAGTCCAAGTCACTTTACACCAGGCACATGTAAGGTTCTGTTTACTGGGCCTTTGACTTTGCTGGGCCCAAGAGAAGTGAGGAAAACCATCCAGAAAAGCCTTCAGCAGAATGGTGAGAAGTGGCAGAAAAGGAGGATGAGAGAAGAATGGTCCAAAGAGGGAAGAGTGGAGCCTGTCCTGAGCTGAACCTGCTTTCCACAGTTCTTCAGCTGATCCCATTGCTGAGGAGTGCAGACACTGCCATTACCAAATCCATGGGAGCAGCAATTGCAAGTTAATTGTACATGCACACAGCTACTGCATCTGGCCAAGGCTTGCAGTGGAGGGCAAGAAGCCCCACATGGGGATTAAGAGAAACACAAGAGAAAACCCCAGCACGCTTACCAATGCTAACATTGCCGCGGTGTCCCATTGCCAAGCTCAGAGCTCACACAGAGCAGTGCCACAGGAAGCTCCTGGGTGCCTGACACATCCCCACAGGATGGCAGAATGTCCTCAGGGCCCCATCCTGTCAGCTCAGACTACAGAACACAGGTTCCCACTGAAACTGTACTTGTTGGTACAGTGCCAGCTGCCAAATGCAAAATGGAAATGGCACAAGAGAGGACGGCACCAGCTGCTCCAAGGGAAAGGCTGAGTAGTCAAAATTCCTCCTAGACACAGTGCACGGCAGCAGCCATCCCTCTCCTACCTAATACAGCAGGGTAAGGAATGAAGAGGATACTGGAAAACACCTCTGAAGACACTGACATCAACCCAACATGCAACTTGCTGCACAGGATGCATTTCAAAGTTAAATTGTATCTACAGATTCTGAATTTTCCTTACATTGTTTTAGCTTTTGTAGAAGATCTTGCATAGTCTGTAAGTATAGACATGACTGACACCACGAATGCACAGCAAGCTGCATGCACCACAGCAGGACACACAATGCAGTGCAGGGTCAGACCAACAGACATACCTCTCAGAAACTGATTTTTAACTGGACAACTACAGCATGGGTTACAGAATGTCAGCTCTCATGGGAATACAAGTGAAAGGCAGCAGAGCTAAGACTGAAGGCAGGTAGTTTTGTCTGTTTTATCCATGGTCCACTCCACAGGCTCAAAGTAAGTGCAGTGCACACCATGAATGCCCTCTGATTATCCTTGATACAGACAGCAGCTACCACTCACACTGTACCATTACATACTCTAGGACAGCACTTCCTACTAGAAGTCCTTACAACACTCACCATTCTCATTTTACACTGTGGAAGAAAAAAGAAAAAAATAAAGAGTTCTCCAAATCCTCAATCTCATTCTCCTCTCTCTAAAATGAGCATCACCTGGGGGATACATTACAGTGGATTTAAATGAGGTACTCTACAAAGAGTTACACCCTGCAATATTTTTTAAACAGGTGTGATGATCATGCTTAGCTTACAGCTATGCTTCAGAACAAAGGTAATTAAGCTAATTGCCTGCAACCTGATTTTCCCACGTTCACACACGACAGCTTGCCAGCTCCAGTGGTGTGAGGCAGGCACTGAAAGCACCATCATTACCCCAACAACTCAGAGGACCTCCAGGAACATATATTGGTAGAAGTTTGTATTGATGCCTGGCATGATTACAAGTTTTTTATCTTATTTAAAGAAAACAGACCTAGCTCTGTGCTGCAGGCAAGCTACATCAACAGCCGTGTCCCTGCTGCAGCATAGTACCTGCACTAAGCACCAGCCTCTGCCTCTCAGCTCACATCTAGCTCTGAATGGCAGGAAGGGAAAGCTGTTCTTTGATGAGCAGGTGCTCAGCTTCAGATCAAACTGGAACACAAACAGGATGGGGCTTCTACCAAAAACTTTTCAAGCCTTCTCTCTGTAGAGGTAGAGTGATTGGAAGCAAGAACACAGGCCCTTTTAAATCCTGAAGAAACTGCTGCCGGGAGACATTTGCTGCTGGCCAACCATGAAAACAGACAATATAGTTACCTCGTACTCTGTTCAGATCTCCTAGATGTAACTGTGTAAATTTTTTCTAAATCAGGTCTAAAGACCATAAGATTCCTAAATAAAACCTAGTGAACTTCAGTATAAGCAGCTGTATCATGCTGAAAGAACTTGCAGCTTTTTACAGTTTTTTCTTATACTGACATGATAATGTAAGCATGATGGAGTTCTAGTTCTAGACAGAATATGTTGACTAACAGAGGTAGCTTTTACTTCAGAAATACCTTGAAAAAATTTGTATTTTAACTATTTGTGAAACCATTGGTCAGAACAGAGGACACCACACACCTGGAGTAAAACACAGATACAAGTCAAACACAATCCATGGCAGCTAGCTTAAAAAAGTTACTATTTAGCACTTCGGTATCATTTCAAGTGAGGAAATACTCAACAACTCTAGGCTACCACCTTGTTTGACATCAGTCTTTTCCCTACCTAAAGTTACACATGTCCCTGCTTCCTTTCTAATATACAGTTAAACACTGAGGTCTAGAAAAAATTGTTCTGTCCTGCCCAGAAGTTAAACAGAACAGGATTAAGGTAGAACATCCCAAAGCTATTTCATCATGATCATTTTTCCTTTGCTATTTATGGCTCCTTGGTGAGCCTGAGATAAGTTAAGACACCGTTAAAGGTTGATTAACTTGACATTTAGAATTCCAAGAGAGGCACTCAGACTTTAATTTCCACAGATACCTAATGGCAAGTCAGTAGTAGAGAACATAAAAGTGCCACTACTCTGCATCTCCTAATTGCATATATTAAAAAGGAAACCTCAAAGTATTGTGTTATGAGTTACAAATTCAACTCTTTTACATTGCATATACTGTACCTGCAGCAAATGTTTGCAGTAAGCAGAAGTTCACATCTGTGTCTTCATTAATGGAAAAGCAATTATTTCAAACCAATTCATTAATAAATAACTATTCCTAGACAAGTTTGATGAGCTGACAAAGTTCAAAAGCCAGCAGTGTCCACATGCAGGATCTTGAAGCAGTTTAGCACTAAACAATGTGCCCTAAGACAGATTCCACTCATTGTAAATGCACACGTTGAGAAATGCCCAGGTCAAGGTTGTGAGGGATTTCTTTTTCTGAAGAACAATCAGAATATTTTCCAGATGTGTGAAAACCTCTGCTTGCTTCAGTTCACAATGACTATCAGTATTTAACCTGTGGTTCATCTGCATCACTTGCCTCTGTTTCGCTGCTCTGGGAGAAATCTTGTGGGGTCTCTACTCTGTCCAGTTCCAGAAAACTTGTAATGAGTTTGGCAACTGCTTCCACATCACTGTGGAAAAGAAGAAACAAGGGAAGAGTTAGTGGAACTGTGGTGCTGACAAGACAAGAGCTAATTCCTGAGAATAACTGCCTAAAGGAGAGTCCTGTGGGCACTGAGGATATAGCTGACAGCATGCCCCACCATTCCCTCCACATCAGTCCTCTCCCCAGTCCCTGCTTAAGATAAATTTTCTGTTAACTAATACACCAAATGTTCGCAAAGTAGAATTTATCCCTTCTGCCATTGCATAGCTCAGGAAGGCAACTCCAGCAGACGTGCACCACTAGATATCCAAATATGATCCTGATGAGGTATATAAACATGATCCTGATAGATGGTGCTACCCAAAGGTCTGTAAATGAAAACATGAAGTTTTAAAAGTTTCAACACAAGCTCATAGCAGCAAGTCTGAAAACTGAGCTTGGTTACAGTAGCTGGCAATGACTGACCCCCATGACTGGCATTTCCCACCTCACACTGTCATTTTCCCAAGTGCATACTGCACCTTCTGCAGCCCAGCACGGCGCTCTGGGTGAGCGGGTGTGAGAATCCAGTGACGAAGCGCAGCACGACCAGGTAGCCCTTCCCAAAATAGCGCACGGCCTCCTCCTCCACGTTCACATCGCGGATCTCGCTCAGCACAGCCACCACTGCAGACACGGCGAGACAAGGCAGGGTCAGCACTCCCTCCCTGCCACTGCACACCCTCAGCACTGCCACTGCTGGCAGGTGACAGGGACCCTGCTCTGGGACACCACTGCTGTGATTTCACACACAGGGCAGTCCTGCAGGAGCTGCTCTGTCACTGTACGGTGCTGCAGAGCAGTGATGGGACACAGCAACGTGGCACTCTCTTGGCATGCAGCAAGAAGAGAGCAATTCATTCAAGGAAATCGTGGCTCCAAACAAAAGACATTGTACAAAACAAATCAGAGAAGATTCATTGGTCAGAGGGGTAACACCTCTTTAAAAACATGCCTCTGTGAAAAACATCACGTCCTCAGCAGGTGTTTATGTTACTGAATTCTCCAAAACCTTTTTTCTAAGAAAGAATCAGAGATAAAGCTTCTCTGAAGCAACTTTCTCCTAGGGAAAAATCAGAGCTGATTGCAGCCTGGGAAAAATCCTGCCTAGGCTTTCCCCAGGCCTCTGACAGTGCCCACACTGCTCAGGCAAAAGAAACATGCACAGGGTGGAGTGCAGCACATTGCAGCTGGGACAGGCTCTAAGAAAAGGATACAGCCAGCCAGGCACTTAACCTGTTATTACTTTTATTTCCCACTTGCTTTAATGGCAGTTTGAACTATTTTTCTGTACTGAGTAGGCAACAGGTGTTCAATTTACTGAGACTGAATAAATACTGAAATATTTAACGGCTCAGATCATCAGTTGATCTCTGTATCCTCACATGAATGGTACCTAAACCATATATCAGCAAAGAGGAAGAGTTATCCTCAGCTCTCCATTGTAAACATGTAAACCTCCCAAAGGAAAGTTCAAAAACATTAAACATCCTTCTCTCCACATCTTTTATCTTCCACCTTGAAAATGACCTCTTTAAAAACCAATTCAACTTAAGGCGATTCCAAATTTGGCCACTCTTCTGAGCTTATTGAGAGCTAGCTCTATTTACATCAGGAAGTAAAACAAAAACTCTGGCATGGAAGAAATCCTACTTTTGCAACACAATAAAAGATCCAAGTTTGCAATAGAGCAAACTCACCAACTCACTGGGACTCAACCAACTCACAGATTATATTGCAACTCCTGTTAATCCAACAGGAAGCCCAAAGGACATCAGATCCTGCATTAAGCTGAGCCTCCTGAACTGCTGCTTTCACTGCATATTCTGTATCAGCAGGATGTAACACGCCTGCTTGCATATGGTATCTAAACCTTTGCCTGCTCCCCAAAGCAGATGAGATTACAGGAATCTCAACTTCTGGATCCAAAATTGAAGATTTTCCACCAGCCTCAGCTGCCAAGCAGGCTAGCCAAGGGTAAGGTAAACACATTAACATCCCAAAGGAATGGCTAAGATTATTATGGAAAGCAATGTGTAGGCCCACTTACCTCGGATTAAAATAATTAACAAGATGCATTCAGCACACTGAGAAAAAGCATTTGGGCCCAGAGAGACAGATTGTTACATCTGCTGCTTGGGAACAAAGCAGATCTGGAAGCAGATGTGACTTAATTTGAGAAGAGAACTCCAGAGAAGCTATTAAATGGGCACATTTCCATCTCTTCTGCTGCTCACCACATTTTCTACCACAGATGCTGCTTTCTCACCTTGTTCATGCCCTCCTTTTGACAAGGTCAGTATTTTTTTGTAGAGATTGAATGTTTTTAGGCAGATTGTTCCCTTGTTCTTATCAAATACAGCTTCCTGTAAAATTGAAAGATAAAAATTCAGATTTTCTTGAAAACACTATCACTAGCTATGCTTCAAAGTAAAATAAAAATAATTTTGGTAACAGAAAAATACACAGTTGGTTTAGAGACATCATCTCTTACTAGACTGCTCTTGATTTTAACAGAAACTTTACCATATCTCTTGTGTGACTTCTAGGAGGAAGTTAAAAGAGGTTCATTGTCCCTCTTGCCACATTCCTCACATAATAAAAACTTTGCCTGGAATCAAATTTGAACATTAACTTGTAACTCCTATAATTTTCACTTCTGGTGAATTTGACATTCCAGGGCTATGCTCTACACAGAGCTCAAATATCCCTGACAGTCAATGAAAAAAGAGGGTCTCATTCTCTTTAGGCGAGTTGCACATTCTAACACAACTCACATCAGCAGGGTGACAAGGTGGCTTATTGCTCTCAAATCAACATCCACACAATTCTAAACCACCTTGTGCCAGAGGAAAAAAAGCTGAGCAGCCTGGAAGTTTAGGGGTCATTAACTTGAGGGCTAAGTTCAAAACCATATGCAGTTGAATGTCCTGGTCATCCTCCCTCTTTTATGTAAGACAGAACATTTTGGGCCAAGTCTTCCCTTAAAAACACCCCTATGTTTAGCTTCACATTTTCATGCTTGTGTAGTCAAAGAATTATTGTCTTAATTCCAGTCCCAGTACAGCAAACCCCAGAGGGTTTCCTCAAAACCAAAAACATAATTTGCCTGTTTGGACTGAGCAAGTGTGTGGGGCTGCTGGAATCAGCATCTGCCAACTGCTTCCTACTCACAGAGCCTCATTTCCTGACTGCAGCATCTTACCTCCCACTGCTCCAGATTCTGGGCTGCCACAAAGAAACACCCAGCCATGTAGAAGAGCTTCCATGCCAAGCTGTCTGAACAATGCAAAAAATGCACAAAATCAGCTTTCCCCCCCTCTTCTTTGGTATTCAAACAATCCTGAAAGCAACATATTCTCTTTAAAAGCAGCAAAAGCAGAAACTGTTTCTCTGATGGAACATTTTTGCCTTTAGTTGCACTACAAGCTATTTTACAACTCTTTCCCAGGATGAAAATACAGGTCTTCAGACTTTCCAGAGACTTATTTCATGCTGGGCTTAAAATCATGCAGAATTATAAGCATATTGTATTATTGTATCAGTATCATATTGTATAACTATTATTGGCAAAGTTGTAACATCACATCTTTCTCTTCTCTGCAAGAAAAGGCATCTTAAAAGGCATCCACAAGACTGCCAACCTGCTGTCAAACACCAAATATTTGTGCTGCAGAGGACAAGGATAAGGACAATGAAAACTCAAAAAAGCAAACATGTTTCTGCATAGAAGGAATCAGTTGGTCCTCCTGACAAACAAACATTTGCATTTCATGTCCTGGAAATGTTTACATGTCACAGCCTGAACAATTTGCTCACTCAGGCTTTTAAGTGAAGGCACAGTAGAACTGAGGTTTCAGAAAACTTTGTTGCAATGTCTCCAGCAAAACAAGGCTGATTTGGCTGGTGGCTCAAGCAGCTTTCACTGCATTTTGCTCATTAAATAAAAATACGTGGGTTATATTGGTAGCACATTCCTACACACTATTAAGTTTTAACATCTGAGGGTAACAGGATGCAGCACAAGATCCCAGGGCAGCTTCCAGGATAAATCCCATGGATGGAAAGCCAGCTGGCATTTGGTGCAGTGTGCTGTACTGCAGGGGGAGGAAGCTGCAGTAGCTGTCAGATCTCTAAAGGTGCTTGGATGAGTAATCTCTGTGATGATTTGACAGTTTCCAGAGAAACAGAGAACTTCCGTCAAAGGCAAAGTAATCATTTCATTATGATGTCAAATAATCATTACACGTCTTCCCAGGAGAGCTGTGAGGACCAGCTAATCACATTTATAAAACACTGAAAGTACAAAACGTCACAGAGTACCAATATCATTATTAAAAATACTTGCAAATAGACAAGGAAGCTGAGTAAGAAACAGAGCATTAAAGCACAGGAAGCCATAGAGGCAACAGTTATTATTGGTTTTAATATTCACACCACCAAGTGGGAGAGGAACCTCCACTGCCTTTGAAGGGCCAGACAGGAGCTGCAGATGAGTCATGAGCATGAAAAACAAATCAACAGGAAAGAAACTCTCCCAAAAAAGTGATGAGCCATTACCTGCACTATAATAAGCAGCAGCCAAACCTATGGAGGCAATTCCTAGGAGGAAAGAGGAGAGAATTAGGAAAAGTAAGCAGTTCATAAAACATCTAAAATTCCCTGATGAAAAATATCACTTTTCAAAAAAAGGACACGATTGCAACATAGGTCATTATATGAAAGTCAAGTTATTTTTTTCTCTCAGTATTAAAAAAACTTCCATTCTGCGAAGATATTTAAAAGCACAGGGGTTGGGGTCAGGAATAAAAATTTTATGACAGAGCTGGGAACAGAACCTCAGAGGGACCCAATCTAACCATGACACTATACTTTCTCTCAGCATAACACAACTTGGAGTGTTCACATAAACCTTGCAATGGTTATTTTCCCTTAAAGGGCTCTGTGGAGCCAAAAGAAAGACTTTGCAGTAAAGTTGTGTCAGAAACTGCCAGCTCCTTTCTCTCAGGGAGAAGGAAGCAGCTGAAGAGTGTCCCATGCCCCAGAGGCTGCTGCAAATGCAAAGATCTTCTCAACAAAATCCCTGAAAGCAATGACAATGTGGTGTTACTGCAGTGGGATCTGCTCAGCTGGAAAGCAGGATATGCCAGATTTTCCCCAGCAGCTCTCTCAGTACAATCCCAACAAGTTTATTTTCCCTGCATATTCAGTAGTGTTTATAAGGATGCCTTTTAGAATATCCTGTATGACTTCCCATTACATACAGTGTCCTTAGGGGCTCCCCACCAAGCACATGAACAATCCAACCCCAGCATGGCCACACTGCACTTTTCCACTCCTGAAATCGAGATTTTTTTCAACCTCACTATACAGCCCCTTCAGAAGCTTCACATTTTTCAACTTCAGAAGCTTCCCATTTCTATTGCTGCATGGCACATAACAAATTTTCCGCTCTTGATCTTTCAGGACTCCCTTAAAATTCTATCCATGAGCTTCTGAGGTTCTCCAGATGAGACTGAAAGTCTCACAGTGAAACTGCCACGCTGAGGCTTCAGACTCATTCAGTGGCTATGAGAAAGGAAGAGTTCAAAGCACAATCATTCCTCTTCTGGAAAGGAAAATGCCTGGAAGGCAGGCATTTCACTGGGGGCTCTTTCAGGAGTTTATTCAGTAAAGCAAGCTCTGAAATAAGCTGAGGAATGCTGTGGTCTTACCAACACAGAGAGACCAGGATCGGATGCCAGGTGACCTCTTTAGATGAAGATGGGAATTTGTGCGTTTTTCAACCAACATGTACATCTTCAAAAGAAACTCTCAACAGCCCAGTTTGACTCATGAAAACTCACTGGACAAAAAAAAAAAATTTAAAAAAAAATGGATTTTTATATCATTGACAATTCCACCAGTTCCCCTTCCTAGCATTTTTCAGGACTTAACAAGTTTTAGTCTAGACTATAAAAGATACTCCAGGGCAAGAACACAGTCTTTTTGGACAGGAAGAGCAATATGCACACTGAAAATAACCACAAAGTAAAACTGTCATGAGGAGAGTTGCATAACAACAACAGGAATCTGAACTCTTGGAAGAAAGTTCTCGTTTTAGGGGTAAAAGTCTCAGATTCCAGCAGAAAAATGTGAAAAACAAGAACCTGGAACAATGTTGTTGCTAATTCATGCAGCCTTCAAACAGATAAAAGAGCAAGGGGAATGGAAATCTCTTCGACAGCATTTTCCTGTGAGCCCAAAGGGTTGTGTGAAGGGCTGGTCTGGGAGCTGGGGCAGGACAGTGCAGCTTTCTGCACCTCTGCCATGGGGTCTCATCCTGCTGACACAGCAGGAAGGGCTACAGCCAAGCACTGCCAGCATCCCATAATACCACAGACAGCATTCCCATCTTCCAAGCCACTTCAAAAATACAACCAGGAGCTTCCAACAACTGTATTTATCTGTCCTCAACCACACCATGCCTTCAGCCTAGGCACAAACAGTAGAGACTAAAAAGACAGGTACTAATTAAAACCAGTGACACTTGGGAAATCCTAGCATTTTCATGACATTTTTACTGTTTTACAGCATGGAATCAGAGTAATTTAGGGTGAGAAAGACCTTTAAGATCATGAAGCCCAACCACTAACCCAGCACTGCCCAGTCCACCAGTAAACCATGCCCTTAAGCACCTCACCTACAAGTTTTTTGAACACTTCCAGGAATGGTGACTCCACCACTTCCCTGGGCAGCCTGTCCCACAGAACCAGTTCAAGGAGGCTGGCATTAAGCTGCCAGTGATAACAGGTTTCCAGAAAATGCCAACATTCATCAGGTTTTGAATAACCATGAAAAACGCGGAGAGAGCAGGTCTGAGCACATCCAAGGCCTTACAAAAGACAAATATGTGATTTTCAGTCCTTTAGTTAGCCGGCTGTTCTTGCATACAAGAAGAGCTCCTGCAATTCTGGTAGTTTGCATACAAAGCTCCAGGGGAGCACATTTAGCCCGGTCTTTTCAGTTAAACAAAAAGCACCCACGACTTTGATTTTAATCTCTTAGCAACACATCTGAGAGCATCTGAAACCGAAAGAGCCAAAAGCACTTCTGTATAAGACACGCTCCATCTCCTCCGGATGTCAAGCATCAAATTTTAATTTTCAAATGACTCCTGTGAGTTGCTCTCAAATATACCGGAAAATACTTCTGCATGTACAATGCCTTCTCCTGCCTATTATCAAGTACAAGTTATAAAATACATCGAGATCACTGCAGAAATCTCGCTGTATTTAACAAATACTACATCCTACTAAGAAGATAATTCTCACACATATCAGTCAAGTCCATTAATACAAACTTTGATATCTCCCCCCATAATAATTGAGTGAAGTTCAGGCAGGCAAATGCCAGTTTTGGATTAATGCTGGACACTCAACATGAGTTCATTGTCTCTCACAGGCAGTTGCCTCCAAGAGATGGACCTTGGAATTAAAAAGCACCAAAGTAGCTTCTAAAGTTACACTTAATAAATAACCCTAAAGCAAATACAAAACTTTTAATGCAACGCTATGATTACAAATATGTATTTTTGTGCTGCTCTTTCGCTTGAAATCCCAAAACTCAACTTGGCTTGAATTTGTCTGGTTTGACACTGAACTGATCTCCAGCATTAAAATAACATTCTCATGCTTCCTCCAAGCTCTCAGTTGAGGGAGAGCCGGCAAAAGCCACTGGAAGGCACATCTTGAAATCCTCAGCACCAGCAGCTATCAAGTCAGGACCACACATCAGGTGAATCTCCCTTACAAAGCTCATTTTTCTTTACCTCCCAACCCTGCACCTGCTCCCCCTCAGAGAGGAGCAGACCCTCCCCCTCAGGGTCCGGCCCTGCCAAACCCACCCGAGCCGCGTTCTGTTCCCCCAGGCGTGGGGAAGCCAGGCCCCCCTCACCTCACCTCCCCCAGCACCGTGCCCGCGGTACCTGCCCGGGCTCCAGCCGCGTTCTAAAGGGATCCGCGGCCGCCCCCGCGCCCTCCGCGCTGGTCCCGCCTCAGGGATGGACGGACGCGCCCGCGGCCATTTTGGGTGAGGGCAGAGGATGGGACATGAACCTCCCTTCCCTTCCCTTCCCTTCCCTTCCCGTGAGGGCGGTGCCGCGTCAAGATGGCGGCGCGCTGCCAGTACTCAGCATGGCGCCCGAGGCCGCGGATGCCGCTGAAGTAAGAGTGTCCATGTTTCCTTGGTTGTTTTATTTTAGCGGTGCTTTGAAAGAGCAGAAACCTCGCGTGGTGAGAGGAGTGAACTGCTCTGGGCTGAGGCTGGCTGTGTGGGAGAGCCTTAATGGACTGATCCGCCATGGGGGAGGTGGACAAGGCCCCGTGCATGAGGGGGTCGGGGAGGGCAGGGGAACCCCTCGCTGGAACCGGGCTCCCCTGGGGGCTGTCCCCAGGCTCGGGCAGCCCCTGCGGAGGCCTGGAAACCTCTGGGTTCTCGATGGCAGCACTTGGGGCACAAAGGCGCTGGTGCTCCGCCTCGGCTGTGGCAGAAGCGCAGAGCGCTCGGGGTTGGAAGGCCCCTCTGGAGATCACTCAGTGCTATCTCTGCTGACACACCAACGCGGCCAGGGGGGTTGGAATGTCTGCAGAGAGGTGCTGCGATTGTAGGAGCTCTCTAAACACAGACACAGAGTCTAGTTTAGGAAGGAGATGTTTATTCTGCACGGAGTGCAAGGTGGAGTTTTCCACACATCAAGCATACCAAAGCCTTTAACTACTTACACATTTTAGCAAACGAAGTCATTGGTGTTCACTGGCTACAAGTTACGCAGTTCTCTTATTAACTGGTATTCTGTCTTCTGTTGGTAATGTTTCACTTCTCATGTTCCCTTCTTGTAGGTGGGCTGCTTGTGTCAGTGGTTGCAGATTCCCCCTGCCAGAATTACCTTTTCCCAGTTGGAGCTGATTTCAACACAGTTGCTGAGTTGGCTTTATTTGTTTCCTCCGTATCCTGGGAGTTCTTGCCAGATGGCCCCTAAATTCTTCTTTGTGTCCACTGCCAGTGGACATCCTTTTCTCTCAGACTTTGTTAACCTCTGCTAGGTCTGAGATTATTAAAGCATGCCAGGCCCTAGACTTTAATAAGGCAATTCCACCAACAAATAACTTGTTTTTTCTAACACTTGGACATCACTTACATTTGAAAAGCAGAAATACCAGTGATAATCTTACAAGTCCAACACTGATGTCATGAGTTTTGTGAATTAGCTGAAGGCTTGGGTTTAAAACTCTGTTATTTGGGGAGGAAAGTTTCTAATTCATTTGAAATACGGAGTGATTTTCTTGTTGTGGACAAATAGGCTGTATTTGGAAAACCTTTTGTGTTTCAGTCAAACATCATTCACATGGGAAAGCTGTTCCTGTTCAATCCATTAGAGCAACTGCTTCTGTCAGGCAGGATGGGTGAAGTGCAGACCTTCTTAAATTCCCTTTATGTAAATCAGTGTGTAACTTCATCTACAAGTGATATTTGATCCTCTCTCAGTTGCAAAGGAATGTCCTTCCTGAATGAATTCCTCAATTTTTGGCTTTTTTTCTGAACATGAATATATTCTGGAGTGCTTGCTCAGGGCCATGACATGATAGAAGTTTGTTTAGCTGTTCTCAGCACTCTTCTGGTGAACTGAGATTTTGATCAGTGGTTTTCATAACAATCCAAAGAGAAGAGGGGGGAAAAATCCCCAGAGTCCATGGTACAGACATTTAAGTGCAAGTAGTGGAAAATACCAACAGTGCAGTTTCTGTGGAAGTGTGTTAATGGGAAAGGCAGTGAGGAACTGCAAGAATGAAGTGGCCTGCTTGTGAGTCACAAGGTACCAGCTGCTGAATTCGGATGGAAAATAGGAAGTAATAAGGATCACGTGTGCTCCACCCAAACAAGCAGCTGACTGAGTCTTCGGGGAAGAAATTTATGTCTAATTAGCTGCCAATCAGCTTTTATGAGCAACTGGTTTCTCTGGAAACCAAATGTTAAGCCGCTTTGATTGATACAAGACAAAAGACTTCTTGTGTCTAGAGCAGAGTGAAATAAGTAATAAATTAATCTGTCTCCTCCCCTCAGCATAAACCACACAGGATATGTTTTATTATTATATTACTAACTGAAAAAATATCAGCAACTCTGCTTCTCCAGTTCTTCAAAGGTCACATTAGGACAACCTGATATGACTTAATTTAATTATGAAGTTACAGAGAAATTTTTTCGGCCATGAGAGATATCACATACATATACAAATATCAATCAAAACAAATTTGGCAAGGATCTCTGTAAGCTCCTGTTATCCATTAGTGATTGTTACAGCATTTTTGCTGAAATCTGGGGATCTTACACCAGCTCTTTGGAGTAGGTGAGTGCTATTATGGCTTCCAATAGAAAAAGGAAGAAGGAACATTTTGAAAGCCCCATCCTGGACTTAAAGAACAACATGAATTCCAAACCACGTTGCTGCAAAAACAAAAACTATTTTCCAAAGTAAACAATTCAGGGATATGTGATTGACTATTTGTTGACTTCTTCCTCAACAATGTAAAAATAGATTTTGTGGAAGTGTTTATGTTCTATTCATGTAGTAAACACTCGTGTAACTTCTAAGTCATTGATCTAAACCCAAGAACATGCAGAAAGAACAGAACTGACCTTTATTTTGAATTAGTTTGACATGTCTGTAATTCTGGTGTTTTTTCCCATTTCAGACCATTTTCTTCAATGTTCCTTTCTAACTCCTTATACTTTTTTTTCCGCCTTAAGTCTTAAACTTAGGAATTAAGCTATGCAATAAACATGTGATCGTACTAACATGCCAGGATAAATTCCCAGAGAGCTTGGTTGGAAGCAGCCACCAGATGCTTTGGCTGGACAGAATTGGCTGCGAGTCCTGTTAGAAATGAGCTCATCCCCCAGAACCCCCTGACCTCGATGGGAACAGTGTGTGTGCAGCCTGCAGAGCACAGATTTCATGGAATACATGTTTACCAGCTGTAGCCAAGATTTATTTCCCAATTCTGACAGCTGTGCAATGACATGTGCTGTCACTATGGCAAGGAGGCATTTACAGCTGGACTGCAGGACTGATGCAGAGCCTGCAACACTTTGCACTTGTTTGCAGCACACTGTTTTCACAGGGAAATTCTTATTTCTCCAGGAAATTTCTGCAGGAATAAATGTTATGTGGAGGCCAAATACATCAACAGTGGCCATAAAAGCAAGTGATGCCTTTAAGTGCTACCTACTGCTGGCTTAGCAAAGCTTTTGGAGAGTGAGGTTTTTGGGAAGCAGCCCTGCAGAGGTGTAACTGTTACCTCCCAGGGCAGATTAAAGCAGGATGGGGCTTTCTTGTCTCAGGTTGTCAGACCTGGTGTAATGGTTGATCAGAGATCCGCTGTTCTGTGGGAAAATGGCATCCGGAGTTAATGGAAATCAGAGAGTGTTCTTGGCAAGAAAATAAATGAGATCTAATTATCTAATGATTTCACAAATATAATCTTATAACTGTGCACTGAAACAGAGATTCTTTGCACACTCTTCAATTTGTATAAGTTTTAGCTCTTTTTGTTTGAATTCTTAAATTGAAATTAATTCAGTTCAAGTATTCCTAATATGGAGGATGAAATAGGGATATTTAATGTATGTACCTAAGATGTCCTCAATATTTCTGCAAAATGCTTCCATTTCTATACAGTTCTCTGATATTTTCATAGTGAATATAAATATGGGGGAAATTTAGACTTCTGCCCTTTGATGATGTGCAGAAGAATGTGTTTAATCCAGTCCTGTAATAGATGACTAACTTAGTTGACCAGAGATTCCCATCCCTGGAAACATTCAAGGCCAGGCAGCATGGGACTTGGAGCAACCTGGTCTAGTGGAAGGGGAGTTGGACTAGATGGCCTTCAAAGGTCGAGTCCAACCCAAACTACTCTGATTCTGTGAAATAAAAAATATTTAAATATGATCTTTGCAGTTACAGAAATATCCAAAATGGACATGTTTTTGAAGAAGCATTATATCAGTTTTGGATAATAATTGTAAGTATAATCAGGGTGTGAAACAGGAAGATTTTAGCTGTGCCTTTAAATGCAAATCTCAACACATTTCTAATTTAGATAATTTCATCCATCCTAGCACCTTATGGATCAATGCAACTATAGCTGGTGTATCCTGGTGGAATAAGGCACAGCTTTTCTTGTATGAAAATACTCATCCACAGCAACAAGAAGGATGTCAGATAATGCTGCATTCCAGCAAGTCTGTAGGAAATGCAAATTCTTAGATCACATAGGAATTGCTCAGGAGTGCTTGTGGTGTTTTTAAAAAGCTTGGGCTAATGTGCTAATATGAAATGTGAGAGCATTTTGAGTGGAGAGAACAGAGGCACAGAAAATTATTACCAAAGCTATTACAATTTTTACCTCAAGCCAATATTAGTGATATTTTTCCAGAATATATGTAAAGTGGCATCAGCTTACGTTTCCTTAAGTGGTCAGTATGAAAACGTTTCTGTTTGTGTTTGCTTTCACCATGGTTCAGCTAAGGAATTCTTGATTTCTCTGACCTCAATGATAACTCACCTGTAGTCTGCAAATAAATAAATAAATAAGCACTGCAATTTTTGCGGTTATCTTTAGTATCCTTAAAATGGAACAAGTGTTTAAAGATGTGCCCTTGGATAACAAACCTCGCTGGCCGTCCCTGTCTCCAGCCCTTGTGATTAAAAACCATCTGTGGCTTAAAGCATTAGAGGTTACTGTAACAGGAGGGGATTTACCCGGTGCTATAGAAAAGTTGCGGTTTTGGCAGGAAATTGCACGTTTTTTGGAAGTTCTGTGGTTTAATTTATAAAATGTCATTTTACACTTGAAAAACTTCTCTGTGTAGCCGTAGGTGTTTGCTTGTACCTGTGTGTTCGTGTGGCTGGGGGTTTAAAAAACGAAAAAAGTGTTGATTGAACTTTTCTATCTAAATCCTACCATCTGAGGTTCAGAAAGACAAGGAATCATAAGCATCTTGATTAATACTCCAGGGCCTTTGAGACTGTGAAAGGCTGATGTCTGTTTAATAATCCTGTTCATGAGGATGTGTGATTCCTGCCTGGAACAGCATCGCTGGTACTTGTGTTTTGTTACAGAAATGGAAAACCGCAGCATACTGATTAAATAAAATGGTGATGATGCTATATTTACTAACTCGCAGAGTATCATTTCACTTTAAAGCCATCGTGGAAAAAAAAAAAAACAAACAAAAATCAGGGAGAAAAAGCCCTTTGTACGATCTAACCGAGGAGCGCGTTGTAAAAAATACGCAAGGACGCTCCAGAGAAGCAGCGAAGCCGCGGGCAGAGCCCCGCCGCAGAGCCGGGCGCAGGGGCAGCTGCCGGGGGATCGCTGCGGCCCGGGGCTGCCGTCGGGACGGGGATCGGGACGGGCACGGGCACCGGGAGCCCCTGGGCGTACGTGCGGCGGCGCAGGTCCGCAATGAGCCCGGCGGGCGCGGCCGGGGAGGCGGCGGAGGAGGCGGGGCCGCCCCGCCCGCTCTGCGGCCACAGGCACAGCCCCGGCGGCAGGTACGGGACCGGCCCCGCGCCCCGCTACCCCTCGAGAGGCCGCTTTGGGGCTTTCGGGCAATTGGGCGGGCGTTGTTGATTTTTTTTTTCCCGTGGAGCTGAAGAGCCGCGGCTCTCGCCCGCCCGCTCTCCCGTCGCCTCGGTGCGGGGGGCTCTGAAGAGCCGGGGGTGCGGCGGCGGGGGCTCCGCTCCCCGTGTGGGGCCAGGGCCGTGCTGCGGGGGCAGCTTCTCCGCGGGGCTCGGCCAGCGCTGTCCGCCCCGCGTCTCCTCCGAGGCCGCTCGGTGCCGCCCGCAGCGCCGGGGCCGGCGTTGTTTGCGGGGTAATTCCAGGCAAGGGAATTGCGGGACACGTGAGGGCGGCGGGGCCGCCCCCGCCCCGGGACCGCCCGGCGGGGCGGGCGCGGCAACAAAGGGCGGCGGGGACGGGCGCACGGCAGCGAGGGCAGCGGGGCTGGGCTGGGCTGGGCTGGGCTGGGCTGGTGGCGGCTGCTGCTCGTGCGGGTCTCACCTCCCGCCCCGCTCTCTCCTGTCCCGCAGCCCCGGCGGCCAGGACCGCGCCGCAAATGAAGTGCGAGAACTGCACCAAAAAGGTGAGTGCGGCGTCCGGGTCCTGCCCGCCCCCTGGGCTTGCGGGGCACACCTCCTCGGGGATGGGGGGATGCAGCCGGCGGGGACGGCCTCGGCAGGGAGCCCCGGCAGGGGGAGCGGCGCTGGCCGCCGGCCCCAAGGTCACCGAGCTCCGCGTCCTCACCGGGGCCCGGCCGTGACAGCGCCGGCTGAGCCCCGAGCGCGTTACCGCCGGGATGTGCCCGTGCCCGGGCTGCACCGAGCGACCGCGGCTCCTGCTGTGCCTGCGCGGGGCAGCCCCTCAGGTTAAACCAGAACTCTCAAACCCATGAAGCAGGGGAATTCCTGGGAAATTATTTCCATCGTAGCAATTGCACTTTGAACACAGAGTCTTGCATGTGTTCCAAAACATTGTAAATAACTTTATCAGTGGTTAATGACGTGAGCATTTCTTTAAAAGCGTTCTTACAGAATGTTGAACAAGCTTTGCATAATCCACGCATTTTGTTTTGTTTCAGGAATGCAGTAAAAAACAGAAAAATGATGATACACAAAGTACATCTGCTGATGCATTGAGTTCAAATGATGGCTCTGAAGAGGTAATGTTCCATCTAAAAAACCTGTATTAGACTCTGTGTTCTTTTGTTTTGTGCACCCCAAAAGAGGTTATAAGCAAATAACAAGCAGTTGAAAATAATTATGAGTTCTTGTAGACATCCCTTAATATGTAAATCAAAATTCTTGTAAAAAGGTGAAATAAAAGCCCTTACTATGCAAATACAAAACTGAAATTCTAAGTTCTAAAAATTTGGAGAGCCAAAACTCATATCAGGTCTTCAGAACAGAGCTTATGGCGTTTTTATAGTACAAGTGGACAAAATATCTGCTTATTCTTTATATCCAAGTATTCCTTTTTCTCAAGTGAGCTGCAGATAATGTAGTAGCCAGGAGTGTGAAACTCTTGATTTCAAGAATATGGTCAGTGCAGTTCTGGGACTGTGTTCTGTTTGTTTTCCTTCGTGGTACCAAGCCTAAGCCACCTTGCTGTGAGAGGGACATCTGTTTAAAGAGCTTTAATAGTTCAAGGGAAAGTTTTCTCAGTTGCTTGCTGAGTTGATAGGAACTGTCAGCTCTGAAACACAGTGCAAATTAAGTTACTAGCATATGGACTAAGGTCTAAATTTAGATCTTTGTTTACACTTAAACATATTGCAGTTTCACAGTAATAGGAGGAGCAGAGCTATGATAGAACATATTATTGTGTTTACCTGTAAATAATCTTGGATATGCAAGTGTCATGGATTGTGCTGCTTTAAACCAAATAGTGATACTGTGTTTGCTTTTCATCTGGCTCGTTGCAGAGATCTTGAAAATCATTTGAGCATTATTAAATACTTGTTTACTTTTTTTTTTTGCCACCAGAAAAATGAGTTTGATACATTGGCTAATGCTAAAATACTCCTTAGCGACTGCCTAGCTTGTGACAGTTGCATGACATTGGAAGAAGGAGCCAGAGTTTTCCAGCAGAATCAGAAGGAGTTCTTTCGTATTCTCAACCTTAATAAGGTAAAGTGACCCAAACAATGACCCTCTGTTTTCTGTGAGGAGGAGGCACTTACTGAATGACTAAGCAGCTTGATTTTTCAAGGCAGATAATGTGAAGATTTGTCAGGATATGCTTTTTCCAAAGAGGAAGTGAAAACTTCAGGCAACACAAAACGTTCAAGTACTTAAAATAATTTTGTACTGGAGTTGCAAGGTCACAGCACTAAACGTAAACACCAGAGGAAATTGCTGCACCTGCAGAAGGAAAATTTATTGGCAATGTAATGATTTCATTACTGCACTAACAAATTCTTCTGTAGTTCAGTGTTTATAGATATTCATACCTTCATTGCTAGGACTGTTCAGGTGGTTTTTGGTGCTAATGTACCCACATTATAGAAACCTATGGAATCATGGTTTTGAAATTAGAATTCTTTTAAATATATATTCAACCTGACTATATTTTATCCATATTCTTAGCAAACCTTGTAAGTGTTCTGTTGCTGTCTTATTTTCTGCTGAGTTCTGTTTTTTCTGGAAGTTAGTTGCTATGTGTAGTGCTCAGATCTTTAGAACCTGATATTAAATTATTTTAGTTCTGCTCCAGACTTCTATGCAAAAGCTACTGGAAATGAAACGTCTTGATCTGTACGTGTGTGTCATAAATACAGATTAATTACATAGTACTTATATTTTCTTAGAAGGAGTTTAACTCTCCATACAGAATGATGTTGTCACATATGAGAAAAGTAGAAGAGAAGGGGGGGAAATAACCTTTTGGGTCATATAGGTCCTGTTAAGAGGGCCTGAATCCTACAAGAGCAAGGCAGTCAGGTACCTTCATCACAACTCCAGGGGTCCAAACACAGACATTGAGCAAAGGGCAGTCAGGAACTCTGAGTCAGGAGCTCTCCTTGAAGGGTCATTGCCCAGCATGTGGTTCAGTACAGACTGTGGGCTCTGACCTTTGCAGGGTGACTCTTGTCTGTAGCACAGTCCTGCTTTGTCTTCCAAGGGTTCCACTGTTGTGGAAAATGTCCCAGCTAAAACACAAGATTAATCTTCAGCTAAATGCCACAGTCATTAGGGCTGCGCCGTTCCACACCATACACTGGCTATTTTCATAGGGTTCCTCAGAGCCCACAAATGCTGATTTGTTGAGAGTCCCATATTGCCAATTTCTCTCAACAACTGCAGTGATAAAGACACAGATACCTTAATTTACTGGGTTGTATTTATAGCTTCAAATGCCCCTGCTTCTGTAGGCATTATTTCTTAATGTTTAAACATACAGTTCCTATCATATTTACTAGAATATTTCATCCTGCTAGAACATCAGAGGTGCTGAGTGTCCCTTAACTTTGCTTATGCCATGTGGAAACCAGCCACAGAATTGTCCTATGAGGGATGGATTTCCCCTGAGCTATATAAAAGAAACATCTAGAGATGACTGGAGATGAACACTGTCAGGATCAGAGGATCATCCTGTGTTGCTGCAATTTGAGGGTTTTTTCATGGGGTAATGATGTGGCCCATTGAAGCAGAAGACTTTAAGGAATAACTCCAGGAATGGCAAAGCAAGGAGCCTTACCCTGTTGTAATGACATATCTTTTTTTTTTCCTTTGTTTCATTTACCAGAAATGTGATACCTCAAAACACAAAGTGTTGGCAGTGTCTCTATGCCCTCAGTCATTGCCTTATTTTGCTGCTAAATTCAACCTCTCTGTGAATGAAGCAGCCAAGAGACTCTGTGGTTTCCTCAAAAGTCTTGGTAAGTTTGTGTTTGCTATGGTGATGAAGCAGAAAGGAAGGGATCATTTTGGTTTGTTTTGCTTTCTCAGCAGCCTTCCTTCATACCTGAAGGGGCTGCAAGAGAGCTGGAGAGGGGTTTTGACAAGGGAGTGAAACAGGACAAGGTTAGATTAGGAAGAAATAATAGGAAGAAATTAATTCTTCCTATTAATAGGAAGAAATGAGGCTGATGAGCCCCTGGCACAGGTTCCCAGAGCAGCCCCATCCATGGCAGTGTCCAGGGCCAGGCTGGACAGGGCTTGGAGCACCCTGGGATAGTGGAAGGTGTCCCTGCCCATGGTAGTGGCGTAGAACTAGATGAGCTTTAAGGTTCCTCCCAAGCAAAAGCAATGGTGGGATTCCATTCCATGGTATTTTGTGAGGCAGTCCTAAGGTGCTGTTGACAAACTTGTTCAGAGTTGGAACTGCACACTCTGTGAAGCTGCAGCCAGGCACCAGTGCCACACACACCAGTGTGAGAAACAGACTGGAGACATTCCCTGCTCAGTAAAGGTCACAGAACAGAAGGACATTGTAGAGCTGCCTCTAAAATCTTTGCTACCAAGAAATCAGGGAGGGCTTAGTCACAAGCTTCCCGTTATTTTATAGCTTGAGGGAGAAGGTAATTCTTATTCTAAGTTCCCTTCAGTCCTTTTGACAGATTCTATCTCTAGAAGATTCTCAGTTCTGCTTTTTTCCTGTAATTTGAAATGACAAGAACTGTTGCATCTGCATGTTTTATGTTAAAGCTGTTTTTCTTTTGCTCACTATATATGAAGGTTTAAATAAAAAGCAAAAGCCACTTTCCTTGTAAATTTGGGATTTTTTTATTTACTTGAAGGAATAAAAAGGACAGTAATGAACATATAAACTGTTTCCTGCCATCTCTATCTATATATATTCATTTTTCATTATTTTTTTCTGATACATCTCTGTACCCAGTGTATATTCTTCATCTCAAATCATTCCTAAGTTGTGGTGGGCCCCAGTTTTCCTAGAATGCATGCATTATCTCCACTCACTTCTGTGGGGATGTGCGTAGTGTTACGTAGGCATGTAGGGAGTGTGTTGCTAAAGGAACAGCCAGAAGGTCTCTGCTGTGTTGGTGATATGCTCCTGTGCCTCTGCACACAACTTGAGCAATGGCAGATATGCCTCTTGGCTGGATATCATTTTTTTTTTGTGACTTCAGCATGTGTTTAAAAGAATATTGCTTTGCAAGAGTCACTGCATGTCACCCAGGAGTCGTGACATCCCATTCAATTGAACTAAAAGTGATAGATGCAAAGTGCTCAGAGGGGAGCAGAGAATGTTTGCAGTGCTGCTTGCAGCACCAGTCACTTGGTGGTCCTTTTAAACTCAGGATGTAGAAGATGTTTTTCCAGTGTATGGCTTTTATTTGGCTCTGCTGTTTGTGAACATTTGCAGAGGGGAAGGAATATACCTGTTGTTCCTTTGAAAGGGGTTTGTGAGGTGGAAAACATTCTAGTGATTGCCTGTTCTTTCTGCTTGCTTGCCTAGGGGTGCATTATGTGTTTGACACCACTATAGCTGCAGATTTCAGTATCCTGGAGAGCCAGAGAGAATTTGTGCAGCGCTACCAACGGAGGAACCAGGAGGAACATGCCTTACCAATGTTTGCCTCTGCTTGCCCTGGTGAGAACTGATTTATCCATCCTTCCTGCCCTTCAAACTGCTCTCACTGGAACTACCAAGCAGCTGAGGAAAGGGTGGCTTCCTTTGGGAGCCTTACATAACTTAGAGCATTTTTTATTTGCTTTTGAGGGACACCAAGCACACAGTATTTGTTCCCAGTATCACTGGTCATCCTGAGTGCATTTCAGTGCTTGGAATTAAAAATCAGAACTGGAATGGACGAGTTCAGTGGGTGCTGGTTGTGTGTTCAGACCACAAAGTGTAACAGCTTCTCACTGAGAAGAATCTTAAAGGAACTTTTATATAATGAAACCACAACTTCGGTTACCTTAAGCAAAGTTTAAAACTTGCCACTTAAGCCTAGGGGAGAGTAGCAATTGCTATTCCTTGTGATGACTGAGATGGGTACATCTGACCCTTGGAAAGTAATTCTGACATGAAATGTCAGACTTGACTCACTAATGTCTCACTTCTGAGAACCTTGCACCGGAGAACGTGTTCTGCTCTGAGCAGAACCTGCATTGTAACAGCTGAAAAGATCCAGGACATGCTGTCACTGCTTACTTTTTCCATTGTTAGCACAGCACCATTTCAATTCAAGTAAAAAGTCACATCCTTGAAAAAGAAGTATCAAAAAGGAGGTAAAAGTAACTCCTTTGCCTATCACCTTCAACTCCACCTTAACGTTCACAGTGTTGCTTTTCAAAAGACTAATAAAAATACCAAAATATTTCTTGCTAGCTTTGAAATTACTCAAGCAAATTGCATTTCTTGAAGAAATGTTAAGAGGGATGATGAGTTGCAGTTGGTGATCCCCAGAATCTACTGTTGTCATTGATCTGAAATTTAAGTACTGCTCTTTGAATTATACTTGCATTTTTTTTGTTCTGTGCATTTTGTAGTGGAAGTATCTGTGTTATGCTTTAAGTTCTACATATATGTATTAAAAACATGTCTGTTTTTTTCTGTTACTGTTACCTTAGTGTAACCTCTTATCTCCAGGAGCAGACATATCCTATATTGCTCTTTTTCATATAAAACCTGTGCAGTAGAAACACCCCTGTTACTTAGTTACGTCATCTTGTATGTGCTTTAGGTAAAATACAAAACCTGAAGATTTCTTACAGAATTTCGAGATAATTTTAGTTTTCTTCATCTGGAAACAGAGCTGAGATTATCAGCTGCTCTCAGTGGAAATACTTTAAAATAGTTATTGGAGCACTTTTCTTGTCCCTGTGTGGTCTGCACAAGATAGTTTCTGTTGTCAGTGCTGGTTTTGGTGTCAGCTCTCTGCTGTGATAGAGGTGATAACAGAAGCATGAGTATTTCCATTTCTGAGAAACTAACCCGGAATATCACTGGCCATTTGAAAACATGGTATGTTTCTTTGTCAGCAATTAGAGAAAGCAAAAATCCTGATTAGTCATTTTAAAGTGAGGTTGTTCACTGTATTTCCTGACCTTATTTATCTGAGTGCATTTTCTGTTCCTTTTTCTCCTTCCTTTTTCTACCCCCAGATTACTTAAATTTGTCCCAGAGATGTTGTTTACTGGGTGTATTTAGCACAGAATGGTTTTTATATAGCTCTGTAGATGCAAGGTCACTGTGAACTCAAGTATAAATGCTTTACTGTTTTTTATCTTGGTGTGTGACTGCACAGACCTATCACCCTCTGCAGCAGTCTGGGGTGGAACATCTGCCATGAGCAAAGAGCAGAGCCTGGACAGTCCAGAACCTGAGAAAAGCTGTTCTCTTGTCCCTGTCTTAATTGTTCATCTCCTGCTACTCTCTGGGGAGATAGTGAGCTCATTTTTGGTGTGTTTCCTGTTGAAAGAACAGTAGTGTTACTACTGATAGTACATGTAATATCTCAAAAGAATCAGTTCCCTTCCTTCATCTACCAAGCTGGTGAGCAATATGAAGCACTTGCTCTGGAAAATCCAGTGTTTTTAAGGCACTGCCAACCTCTGTGTCCTCCCAGAAAAGCAAATGGGGCAGACTTGCAGCAGCAGTAGGAAGATCATAAGTATTGAGGATTCTAATACTTTTGTCCCAGTCAATGAATTTTCTTTTCCAGGAATGGAGTTTTACAGTAAGAAAAGTTTGCTTAGGTTTTTTTGCACTTCCTACAGATACATTCTTCTATCTTCATGATCTCACAATAAACCAACCAAAACTAACATTCTGAGCTACACCTGCAAGAATTTATATGGTGATTTGTAGTGCCTTCTGCTCTTTGATGCCAGCACAAGCCAGCAAATGGCCAAGAATCCAGATGAGTTGATGCAGAGTGTAGATCTGGATGAGTGCAGGTGTCCCCTGATAAAAGAATGGGGTGTCTGAGGTTTTCCCTAAGTGTGGCTCTGCAGTTAGCTCTGTGCTGAGTGGGAAGGAGCAGCAGTATGTGTGTGGAGTGCAGATAAATGCTCACTCACACAGGCTGCCTGTACAATTAACCAGTGACTAATGAGACTAATGATCTTTGGGAGCTGCTGCTATGAGACACTTGTTCCATCCACTACAAGAACAGAAACAATTTCAGGAATTGCTTCAGACAATACCTCTCAGAAATCTCTTAGGATTTTGTGAAATCTCCTTGTAGGTCATGACTACAGTATCAAAAACATTTCAATTATAAGAACCAGCTTCATAGCACGAGTGCTGGGATGATTAATGGTGAGCACAAGTGTTTCAAAAACCGTCCTTGTTTTGTTTGAAGCAGGTTTTTTTGTATTTAGACAGCACTTGGGACTCGCCATTTAAGCACCTATCATGCAGAATATGCTAATACAGCTTTTTACCAGCACCAGTAAGTTCAGTGCTTTGTTGTAGGTAATGTCTTGGACTTAAAGTCCCAGTTGAAGGTGGACATTAGGCCAACTTCCAATTGAGAGTCTCGGAATTCTGTACAGTCCTGATGGGTAAATCCATGGTGCTCAGATTTTTCTATGGCAGAAATGAAAGCTTGTTGAAGGTGATGTGTGTATTCAAGGTTTTTTGTGGAAACTAGCCTGAAGTCTGTACATTAACAAGAATTGGGAATATTTAAACAGCTGGAGTTTCCTAGTGCTTTCCTAATACTTAGCACCTTCTCATTTTCATCACTAAAAATTTTTATTGGGAAACTATTTCTATGCTACAGAGACATCATCTGAACACTGCTTTGCTGCTGTTGGCATTTGTGGTATTGTTCTGACTTAAACAGTACCAGTTTTACATAATTTCAAGCTTAAAAATTAAGCTCCAGGTTTTCCTCTTCCTGAGCAGCATGTACTGCACAGCAGTTTCTCTCTTTTATGTAATCACTAATGTTCTTGAAGACAAAGTGTGATTTATTTTTTTTTCACCATTTCTTAGCACCAAAAGCAATGTACCTGCCTCAAAGGCTGGGCCTAACTCTCCTGCACAGTGTAGGTGTCATGAAAAAAGCTCCAAACCCTTGCTGTGAAGGATTCTGGGCTTTT
Source organism: Sialia sialis (assembly GCA_009812075.1). Classification (NCBI taxonomy): domain Eukaryota; kingdom Metazoa; phylum Chordata; class Aves; order Passeriformes; family Turdidae; genus Sialia; species Sialia sialis. The sequence goes on along the minus strand of VRYO01002184.1, from coordinate 3,183,265 downwards.
CAGTAAGAGCTACAGAGCCCAAGAAAGAACTGCACACCCCAAATACCTTGATTTGTGCATTTACTAGGGGAATAATACAACAGCTCTGGATGTTGGGGTGCTGTGGGTATCCACAGCTTGCCCCAGCTGGAATGCTGAAGGGATCTGGTGAAATACAGGAGGATTCCTGGGAAACTAAGGACAGAGTGTTGCATACAGAGAGATTTCAGAGGTTTCCTGTAGGTGTGGGTGAGTATGGGGGTGTTTCTGAAGGTGTGGCTACTCTAACAGTAAAAGAAGCCATTTTTTCCTAGCCTTAATCCACGTGCACCTTCTAATAATGCTTTCATGTGACCCTTCTGTTCCAGGGGAGGCAGGCTGGGTGCAGGGATATTAAATCTCAGGAAACACCAGGTTACAGTTAAGCAGCCAAACTGCATTTGTTGTAGTATGTGGTGATCCAAGGGCTGAGGTCTAGAGGTCAAATTCTGTTAGCTGGGGTCTTGTTCTTTCTGCTTTGTTAAATCTGTGCATGAGGAAGTGGGTAACAGGTCATGAAGTTCACAATGGACCTTGGTCTAGAATTAATGACACAATGAATTATTGATTAAAGCATTAATAACAGAGCCTTGATGTTTCCTATGGTTCCCAAGGTGAGGCTTCCAGCCTCCACAGAAATGTCCTGCCTGTTGTGAAGTGTCATCATTTTCAGGATCTGTTGTGTGACTGCTGCCACTTGCTGTGCTTATGGGCCATTCCCTGTACGTGTAATTTCTGTGGTTCCAGGCTGGATCCGATATGCTGAAAGGGTCCTCACCAACCTGGTGACCTCTCACATTTGCACTGCAAAGTCTCCACAGCAGATCATGGGCTCCCTCGTGAAGGGCTACTTTGCCAGGCAGCAGGTAAGTAATTCTGATTTATTTTTACCACTATATTCTTCTAAACAGAGAATATGGGCTTTAGTAGTGAGATACAGATCTCAGTGTATTATATTTGTCTTTTATTTGAAGAAGAAATGGTGTTCTGCTGCTGTACAAGTGCCCATGATGAGAAGAGTGTACAAAGAACCTCATTTCATACAGTGCAATCCTTGCACCCCCAGTGCAACATGGATTTAGATATTTATGGGGAAAGTTAAATCCATAGCAGTTAAAGGATTTTTTGTGAAATGCTGCCTGTGTAGTTCTACAGCACAGCCAAAATAGGAGTGGAGGAGAATAATGTGAAAATTGCCCTGTAATCTGAGATCAATAAAAGCATTGTATTCTAGGAAGTAACCTTTTTATCTCCTCAATTTGGTATGTTTAAAAAATTGCTGTTCTTTATATATCACACCTAAATGGAACTACAGGCACATTCTGTAGGGAAAGGCTGCACATGGAGAGACAAATTCTCAAGGGCTTGCTGTGGGTGGAAGTGAGTGAGTGACAGCCAGAAACCAGAACTCTGAACTCCTGACTTGTATTCACCTTCCAAGACAATCAAAAAGCTGCAAAAATGTGGTTTAGGGGAATATGGTCCAGCCAGGAGACTGACTTTGGAAGTTTGTTGCTGATGTTTTTTCACTTCTGGCAAATCATTTTTTGTATGCAACATTTATCTTTAAATGTAATGGGTAGGGACTTACTCCTGGTATTGCCTGCATGAGTTTTATGTCACTACTTTTGTCCCTGTCATCCTTCAAGCTGTCTTTTGCTCTTCTCAAGAGTTCACATGTGCTCCCTTCTGTGTTCCACAGAATTTGTCTCCTGATAAAATTTTCCATGTAGTCGTGGCACCTTGTTATGACAAAAAGCTGGAAGCCTTGAGGGAAGATTTCTACACTGCCTTGTATAATTCACCAGAAGTTGATTGTGTCCTGACTTCAGGTTAACTTTTTTAAACTTACCATCTATAAATATATAAGTGAATCACCACTTTTAGAATAGCCTTTATGCCAGAGTTTGCTTTTTTCAAGTCTGCTTTAGTCATAAGGTTGGCTTTTTTCTGCTTTAAAGATCAGTACATATTTTTGTGCTCCTGGTAGCACAGGTACTGCACAGGGAAGGCAAAGTGACACAGCCTTTTCTTCCAAGTTGCTATTCATCTAAAAACTCTGGTATTTTGTCAGCCTGTTAAATAAGGTAAAAGTTAATGCAAATCTATATTTAAGAGGATTGTCTGGCTTGTCTGTGGTCATTATTTTATTAGGAATTATTCCTAATTCATGGCAGCAGTTGCCTTTTGGTGAGGATACTGTCTTTAGCCTTAGTGTCCAAACATCTTGCAGTGTAGTTGGGATATTTCCAAACTTGGCCTAACAGAAAGGCTGAGGATTTAAGCAGAGTTTGGGCAAGCTGCAGGCCCCTTTTCTTTGGGGCTGGAAGTGCCAGGCTTCTCAGTTAGTGCAGGGAAGTGACTGTAGGAAGAGCTGGAGAATGTGACATAAGGCACATGCAGGTGTTGGGATGTTGATCTCTGAAACAGAGGCACAGTGTGTGTTGTCTTTGTGTTGAAAGTAAAATGTCATGTGTTTTCCCACAGGTGAAATTCTCCAAATAATGGAACAGAAAAATGTGTCTATGGAAGATGTGACTGAAGTAGCTGTAGATAGTTTGTAAGTAGTTTTGTTGTGGATTGCTTCCTTACTTTGATGACAAATGACATGTTGGAACATATTCAACATAAATGTAAAACTGCTTAGAAGAATGTTTTTTCTTTTTAGAAAAGAAAACATGCATCAAAGCCTGAGTGTTAAAGCATTCAGCTTCACCCTTTATACAGAGGAAAATATTCTCTTGGATGTTCATTGCTATATATCAAAGTAATATGAAACAGAAAATATAAACCTGCATGTACTGTCTAAATACTAAGCAAATAATTGGAAGTAACGACCCTTATACAGTAACTCCTTTAAAATTTATGACTTGAAGATTTGTGTAGCTCCTGATTTGTATTTTAATGCAGTAATAATAGATTTGACTGTATGAAGTTCAAGCCTTGCTAGTAAGTGTGGCTGGCTGGGTGTGCTGACCCTGTTCAGAGCTCTCCTGTGCTCCTTGTGTAGGGCCCAGCAGTCTGATCTGCCTCCCACAAAGCTGCAGGGACACAGTCCTGGGGCTGACCATCTGCTCTGGGCTCCACTCTCTTTCACAGCAGCATCCTGACAGTGAATTTCCACTTCCCCAATCTGTTCATGTGGATTGCTAGAAGCAGCAGCCTTTCAGGAAATAGTAATTAATTGTTTTTTATACTGAGGACAGCAGTCAGTTTTTCAAGATTAGATCAAACTGAACTGTGCTTTAGATGAGAAGCACACAAAGCATTGGAGAGGTTTTGTTTCCATCCCTTACGCTTGGCTCAGGGAGCAGCGTGTGTGGTGTTTAATTCTCAGACTTAGTTACAGAGGCTGCTCTCCCTGATCTTTGTTCAGCTGTGACAGATGTTCCTTGGTATCCTTCCAAAGGGTTGCTAGTGGAGTAATAAATATGCTCTTGCACAAAACAGAAAGCTCTGGAAGTTGTGAAAAATCCTTTTCAGTATCTAGTATCCTGCTTGGACCTAGAGAGGAGAAATTTCAGTGGGTCTGTGGGAACACGTTCAGAGCTGTGTTTGTAGTGCAGCTCCTACCAGCTTCTACCTGGGATTGTCACACAGAATGAGGATGAATAAAGTCCTAGCAGGAATAACCACAGAGACAGTCATGTAATTGTGTATCAGAATCACACAGACACAGGCTTTTAATTCTGTATCAGTGCAGTGAAAGGACAAGCTGGTACTCACAATATGCCTGGTTCATTAGCTCAATTTACAGAATCACAGAATATCCTGAGCTGGAAGGACCCACAAGGATCACCCAGTGCAGCCCCTGTCCCTGCACAGACCCCCCAAAATCCCACCCTGGGCATCCCTGGAGTGATGTCCAGGTTTTCCTGGAGTTCTGGCAGCCTCGGGGCTGTGCCCATTCCCTGGGGAGCCTGGGCAGTGCCAGCACCCTCTGGGGAAGAACCTTTCCTGATACCCAAACCTCCCCTGGCACAGCTCCAGCCATCCCATGGCTCCTGTCACTGTCACAGAGCAGAGATCAGAGCTGTCCCTCAGGAGGAGCTGCAGATCCTGGAGATGTCTGACCTCAGTCTCCTCCAGGCTGAACAAGCCAAGTGCCCTCAATTTGTGCTGGAAAATAATGTTAATTTTTAAAAGGACTGATCTGATAATACTGGTTTAACTGTGAGACTTAATGACATAAATTTTTGCTCTTCTGGAGTCTTAAAAGTAGATCTTGTAGAGAAATTAGAACAACTTGAAGTCATCCTCTTAAAACCAGTCCCAGCACAGCAGCAATCTGTGATAAAGTGCTGGGTATTAAAACAGCTGTATGAATGTGGGCTCTTCAGAGCTGCCTTTTATTGGGGGAGAGGAGAACTTGCAGGAGATGCCCTTGGGAAATGATCTCCCATTTTCTCTCCTGAACCATAGTGTAGCATTTATTTTCAGTGTACCATTCTAACCTGGTTACAGCTGTAGTGATTTGGTGTGGTTTAACTGGCACAGTGTTACTGACTGTGACAAACAGTTCCTAAAGCAGGAGAATTGTCGTCAAAGACTTGCAACTTCTGAAGTAGTTTTGCATTCTCACAGGCAAAAAATCATCATTATTTTAAATATTTTTTCCCCTAAAATGGCTCTTGAGCAGTAAATGGCTGTTAACAAAATCTTCAGGTTGTGGTGAAGAGGCATTCTTATAAATTACTGTTGCTTGATATTTCTCAACATGGAAAGCCC
>VRYO01002184.1:3077728-3162132 GCA_009812075.1 Sialia sialis | reverse complement strand
TGTGTGTCTCTCCCAGGAGCGGCGTGAGGCGGGAATGTCCCCTCCCCTCACGAACGGTGCGAGGCGGGGACGGCCCGGTCCCTTCCCCTCAGGTGTGGCGTGAGGCGGGAACGGCCCGGCCCGGCCCCTCCGCTCCTTTCCTCTCCCCTCAGGGGCGGTGCGAGGCGGGAATGTCCCCTCCCCTCACGAACGATGTGGGGTGAGAATGGCCCCTCCTCTCCCCTCAGGTGCAGCGTGAGGCAGGAATGGCTGCTCCTTTCCCCTCAGGTGCGGTATGAGGCAGGAATGGCCTCTCCTTTCCCTGAGGCGGGTATGTCCTCTCCCCTCGGGAGCGTGTGGGAATGTCCTCTGCCCCTCGCTCAGGTGTGGTGTGAGGCGGCCATGTCCCCTCCCCTCAGGAGCGCTGTGAGGGACTGTCCCGCATCCCTTTACCGTGTTCTGTGCCCCTTTTACCGTTGTTCTGACTGGAAGCATCCCCGTTCTCAGCCGCTGCTGCCGCGGAGAGACGCCGAGGGGGGAAGACCCGAGCGGGTGGGTGCGGATCGGAGCCGTCGGTGCGGGGCTGCAGCGAAGGAGCCAAAGGTGTTCCGCCATCAGTCCTCTCTGTGCTGGCTCAGGGCCCCTGTTCTGAGCTGCCTCTCAATAAAGATTCTTCTTTAATTCCAGGCTCACCATGTCCCTGCCAGTGAAGAGGTGTGGAAGGCCCCCAGTGTTGTCTGTTCTGGAAAAGAAAAACACAAAGCAAAGTCTTGCTGGAGGAAGGGGGAAAACAAGGATTTATGTCAGAAATCTGTGGGTGGCTGACACTTAAGTAAAAGTTGGATTTGAGAAACGATGCAGAAGTCGCAGGTTTTTACTGGACATGTGAGTAGATTGTCATGATACTCCTCTGTTTGCTAATACCAAGTAAATAATTCTGAGTTTTGATACCAATTGTGTCTTTTATTTCTAGGTGTAATAGCTGTGACCCATTGTCAAAAGCTCCACTCTGTCCTCTCTCTGAGGGTGTGAGAAGGATCACTGGGAAGGAAGAAAAAGCATTGCTAGCCAGCACTCCTTCAGTAGCAGCAGATGGAATGTTAATACTGTCCTGTTCTTACTTGGGAAAGGTGGATGAAATATTTTTCTTGCTACTGCTTGAAAGACTGTAGCTGACATTTAAAAATAATGAGGTAAAAGTTATATATATAAAGGAAATCATACAACTAGTTTTAGTTAAATTGAAGATTTTAAATCTTTCACGGAAGATTTTCTGTCTGTGCTTTCTTGTTTGTATAGCTGAGCACATGACACTACTGCAGATGAAACAGAGGCAGAACTTTTTTGCAGAAGAAGTTTCAGTTAACAGCTTGGGTTGTATTTGCAGGTATGACAATGATGACCAGCTGCCTAAAGAATCTCCTTGTTCTGGATTCAGACATGAGAATTGTAACTGTGAAAGAGGAGTGAGAGATGCTGGGGGACTGCACATTGACAAGGACAGATGACATGTTAGTGATACTGTGGCTTTTTACATGTTTCTCATTTGAAAGTATTTTTAATTGATTTTATTTTCACATTAATTTTGTTTTTAGAAACTCATTCATGCTCTGTTTCATTACCTAAAAGCGTCTTGGTAAATAATTGATGGTGCAGTCCTTCTGAGGCAAGAATCTTTAAGAGACAGTGGAAAATTTGTAAAATACATAAGAGTACAAGCAGTGAGCCCAGTGACTGACTTCCTTGTGTGCAGGGTTCATGAGTGAGCAGGGAAATAGCCAGTGCTTAACATGTGTCCCCATCAGCACTTAGGCTTTTACAGTACTGCAGTGTCCAGGCAAGTGCAACTGCATGTGCTTTAACCTTTCTCAGAAGAAAGATGTTTCATTGTTGACCCAGTGATGCTGTGCACCAAATTATGTTGAATTATCTAAAACTGCTGTTGTGCTCAGTGAGGCCACCCCACCATTGGCTGCTGGTGTCTGTTACTGCCATGTCTTCAGTAACTGGGGCATTCCCAGTTCTCGTCAGAGGAGCCTCCAATAGGTATGCTTGTCCATTACTTTTCCTTTAGGTTTTGATTATCCACAACAGTCTTACTGAATAATTCATCCACGTCTTAGTTTTCTGACCTTTAAAAAAACTGTATCTTTTAATGTGTACAGGAAGACACAGAGACCATAGGACATTGCACTGGCATTGCATGGTGTCCAGACCCCTCACCAATATGGTCAAGTATGTCAAGTACCATGTTTACCTGATTCTTGTCATCCACTGTGCTTTTCCTTGTGGCTTTTCTAATTGTTCTTTCTTTTGATTTTAGTAGGTGAATGAGTTGGTGTTTGAAAAGCAATTGGATGGCAGAGAAGAATCCTTGGAAGCTAGGTCAGGAGCTAATAAATACCAGTGCTGATGAAGCTGGAGAATTCAAATACATTCATCAAAATAGCATTTTTCTCTGGCACTATGATTTTAGTTTGCAATGCAGCAGTAACTGAATTCCTTTGATACAGGTGAGACAGCTTACTTCAGCCCTCTGGGATGTGAGTAATATTGTGAGAAATTGTTTGGTATGAAAACAACTTTGTTGCCCTAAAAGGTAGGGCAGTCAGGCTTTGAAAGAGTCTAGTGATATCAGTATGACAGTTCTAAATCCCACCAAGTACGTCAGATGCTGCACAAATGATCAGGCATGTACAGTGGTAATTATACAAGGCTAAGGAGCAACAGCTGCCTGAGGATAAGGAGAGCCAAAAATAAGAGGAGTTTATTGAGACAGGCATCCTAGGGCATGCTGTGTTATTCCAGGGAATATTTACCTACCAGGAGTAGTTGTATAACTTCACTGTGAGGAAAATGGTTTGTGTTTCAGTGTCTGAACACCCCATGAGTTGGTTTGTCTTTCATTCCCAGGACAGCAGTGAGTAGAGTGCTGATATCACTGAGGTTCTTACTGACTGTGGGATGTCCACACAGGGGTCAGGTCATTTCCCCAAGTCCTCTTGGTAGCTGAATTTGCATCTTAAAAGTAAGCTCAAACTCAATTGCCGACTCAGTGTTTTTAGAAATCTGGGCAAATAGAAGATAGTGAGTTTTCTTCAGAAAGGAGCAGTGTTTATGTTAATGTATACTTTTCTTGTTTTCAAAGGTGTGGCACTGCACTTCTTATTGAAGGGAGGCGATGCAGGCGGGTATTTCCTGCTTTGCAGGCACTTGACTGTTGTGTTTTCCTCTTGTTCTTTTGGGCTTTGCCAAGTATGTCTTCTCATTCTGTGCTTGTAAGGGTCAGGAAAACAACAAGGTCTTATTGTAGGTGCTTTATTAGCACACTCAGAATTAATAATCATAAAGCAGCTGTTGTATTCTACTCTTGAGTCTAGTTTTGGGTTGGCCAAACACTAGCTATTAAGAAACTGCACACATCAAAGACATTGTAGGAAGAGCACTTAATCTCAGCTTCATTGGTAGCTTAATGTTTGGTTTCTGGCTTGGTTTTGGCACCTGATGACGTTGGCTTTCAGCAGTTGTAGAGAATTAAGTTGATGGAAGAACAGTGAGGGAGTTAAGTGACTTCAAGATTCTTGCCAGGTGAAATGGCTTTTTGAGTTGTGGAAAGAATGTACAGAAATTCTGATTTCAATGGGCATTAGCAGGGCGAAGCCAAATGGCATGGTTACAACCCACATCCAGTAAGGTTTCTGAGGATGCTCGGTCCTTCTTCAATGCTGCTTCTGTTATTAGCATCTAACTTCAACATTTGGAATATAACCAAGCTAATTTGAAGTTCTTTTTCTGGTTTACATGTAACAATTACGAAGCTGTCAAAGCAGATAATAAACAATCTTTTTTAAAATACAAGTCTAACATTGAAAAGTGGTGAGTCAAAGCCGTGGAACCGGGTTTATTGAGGAAGCTTTGGGGAATTTGAGATTCTTTCACTGTTGTAGTAGTTGAATGATAGGGATTCAAAAATTCCTTTACTTGTGTTAATAAGACAGATTCTCATGATAGAACTGTTCCAGGGGGTTGGAACAAGATCATCTTTAAGGTCCCTTCCAACCCAAACCATTCTGTGATTCTGTGAACTGGCTTTCTTGGAATTTGATTATGGACTGCATCTTTTTTTCCCCCTCAATTCAGTAAAAATGAAACAGAATACAAATACAAATACAAAACAGATACTCAGAAGTGTCACTCACAGTGTCAGTGAGGAATACTGAAGTGTGCAGTAGGATGAATTGGTGTCAGTAACAAGTGAGTCACTGTTGGGTTGGGAAGCCCCAGTTTTGGGAGGCTTCAGCCTGTCCCTGTCTCTCCTAAAATGTCACTGTCAGCCCCTTTTGTAATGATTTTTGCTGCACAGCTTTCCTCAAGACTCTGTATTGCAGAACTTCTCTTCATCTTGAGTAATGTATTCTCTGAAAAGCCATGTGATTACTGTCCAGACAAAGCAGTTATAAAGTGCAGTTCCCTTGGAAAGCAAATAAACAATCTCAAGAGAAGTGAATGCTGAAGACTTGCCATGACAAAGGTGAACAGCTGAGGAGTTTCTTAGCAAGCGGAAAGTAAAAGATAAATTTAAAAGAAAAAGGGAAAAAAAAAAAGCTTGATAAATATAACCTGCTTGGTAGGGCAGCTTCCTGTGCTCTCCAGACAAATCAATTTTCAGTGCCTTGTTTTGACTAGTTGCAACTTTTAATTGGCCTAAAAGATTCTGTGTCTACTGTTTTTCATCTTTGGTGTTTGTAGTTTGTTTTTAATTAAAGAAGAAAGAAAAAACCCAAAAACAACCACCCCCCACCCCTGACAAACCACAGCCTGTGGTTGTTTCACTAATGTGACTTCAAAGGGACTGTAACACAGCTTTTCCTTACAGACAATTGAGTGGTTACTTTCAGACAAATAATTTATTGTAATGCTGAATGCTGGTCTGTATTTCACTATAGTGAAACCTCTGTTTATATATCATAAAACACAACATGTTGGTCTCTTCATGTGTATTGCACATAGAAAAGCACAAATATTTCTTCTTACTTCCAAGTCAGAAAATTTATTAAGGGAATGCACTTTCCTAGACATAGTGAAACAATACAAACTTATTTCATGTTTAGGTATTTGAATGTCATATTGTAACTGTTATTACTATGTTGCTTTTCAGGGTGAGCAGCAAGAAGAAAATCAAGCTTTTTCCAACAATAAAGGGGCAGTTTTTACTCCAGTTTGATTTTGCTATGAGGTTATTGTGAGCTGTAAAGAGTTACTGTAAGTTGTGTGAAATTCCATGTTGTGTTGAACAGCACATTAAACTTTATTACCTAAAGTTTGGCTGTGTTATGTTAATGAAATGTGTGGGGTGGATTATTTCCCTGGGAGTGTCTGTACAGAATTGTGTGAGGGGCAGCAAAAAAGGACAAGCCAAAGTGCTCGTGGTATTGCTAAACTTAGACTTTAATAACTTCTTGTAGGTTTTCTTAATGGCTGGGTTCCTTACTTTTTATTTAAAACTCAGAAGGGTTAAGACAGAAAAAATATTCTAGTGTTAGTTACAGCATCAAGTGTGCTTCCATCTGAATGTGTTTCTTGGAATGCTTTTCTTTAGGGAGCAAATTTGATATATCCCATATGTTGGAAGGCATTTGTGCAGTTGATTGATGCCCTGAAAAATGATGGGTAAAAATGCTGGACTGTAGATTGTGTTAGTGCCTTTGAAAAAATGAGTAACTGAGATCAGCTACTCTGGTGCTTATCTAAAATCTTTTGTGATTGAAGCATTTGATATCTTGCTTTGGCTTTTGATAGTACAAAAGCTGATATGTGATGCATCTTAATTATTTTCTTCTGTAACAGAGATGAAGTAAGTGGAGTGCTTGCAGTAACTGAAGTTCTACAGAACGGTGTTGGCGGTTCTGAGTCTGTTTTGTAGTTACCAAATGTGAGTAATCCTGGAAAGGTTTTGAACCAAGAAGCTGAGGTTGGTGCAGTATTCTGGTTATTCAGTGTATGGCTGTCAGAAGCACAGAAACTCCAGTTCTCTGCTTTTAATTTTTTTTTCTTTAACCACACACTTGCATAAGCTTTCAGGTCTTGATCTTACAGTAGTCAAGCCAGCAGGGCTTTCCCACCAACCTGCACCAGAACAGCCTCTCTGTGGGGAGAAATTCCCCTAATTAGGTCATTATACTCTGCATTCAGTTTTAAATGAGCTATTTCACTGCCTGTAAGAAACTGCTGTTCCTCTTAGATACTATCTTGATGAAGTATCTGAATTCAATGTTGCTTTATGAACAATAGATTTTTTTCCTAAATGTTGCACAGATAGATCTTTTAAAAAAAAGTTGAGAAGGCAGTTTTTTGAGACTTTCTCAAAATGAAAATGCCACTTCCTCTGTATTTGTGTTCTCTCTTTGCTCTACACCTTTCAAATTTTTATTTGACTACCAAACATTGACTCATAACTCAGTTTGGCTCACAGAAGAAATTTGACTGGTGAGACTTAGTGAAGTGTCTTCCAGTGCTCTCAGATTTTTGATTGTTGGTGTCATTACAATGAGAAGAGGAATCAGCCTTCCATTACTTTTCCCACAAAAATCTTCAAGATCAGAAGAATCCACGTCTGTGCCACATTCTCAGCCAGTTCAACCTCACTCTTGTGCCCTTTTAAATGCACACTGCAAATATTTATATTATTTAATAATTTGCTGCCAGTACCTGGTATGTTGAGTTGCACTCATCATATAAATTTCTGGGAGAATGATTATTCCTGTTCATAATACTGGAATATAGTAGCATTCATCCCAAACCTCCCATTACACTGGCACTTCATGCTGAAGAAAAATCGAGAGAAAATAGACTTCTAAACATTTCCTTTTGTAATGTTCTAGTGTGACAGATATTTGGGTTGCTACACGAGCATTTGCTTTTGAATATCTGACTTCTGTAGAGTAGAATGTTATCATTGTTATTTTCCAATAAAGTTAGCATAGTGGTGAATGGAAATGATTCTGAAACAAGTTGCTTTCTTCTGATGGATGTGATGAGCAGTGGCTCTGCTTTAGTCAAAATGGCCAAGTAAGGCTTTCTGCTCCTGTGGGTCTGCGGGAGTTATGGAATTTGACTATGTTCAGATGTCAGAATAAACCCATAAGAATCACTTACTCTCTTACTCCCGTGGCACATTAAAATTGTACATTTAGGAGAATTCCTTTAAGCAGAACCCTAAGTTGTGCTCTTGGCAGTACTGAATACTTAGGGCACCTGTACTGTTAAATGAGAACATTTTCTGTGCAGATTTATGGTGGAAGACAAATAGCAGCTGTAGGAACCACTGACTTTTGGTTTTGTTTTGTGTTTGTGAAGTGGACTTACTGTGCCAGTTGGTTTCCTTATAACTGTGGGTCTATCAAATCTTTCGAAATGTGAGTATTTACATACATAAACCAGGAAACTTCATCCAAATATGGGCTGTTGTGTGTTGAACTTAAATTTCAATGCCTTAGTTAAAGAATTTAAGTCAATGCACTGTTTTTTTTTTTTCATTAACTTAATCTTACATTACTTTGCCTTCACAAGGAGCTATTTTCTAAAATCAGAATAACTACAGTTGTGCTTTTAGCTCACATAATGTAAACTTTGTGTGTCTTGCTGGGGAAAGGTAGTCTGGCCTATATTGTGATCTAATTTTATAGTAAAAAACCCCTACAAAACAGGAGGGAAAACTGTTTAAAATAGCTCTTACAGATTTCTTGGTGAAATAAGGAGTTTTGCAGATCATCACAGACCCACTGAAGAGGGGAGTAGAGATGAGATACTGGAACTGGGTACTTAAAGAAACTGTGTCAATGCCCTGTTTTCTTGCCATTTCAAATTGCTGCTTGATTCTCTGGCTCATTTTTTACTTTGAATGCTTACAAGTCTGTAAAGCTTGATCTGACAGTCAAGAGGAATGCTGCACTGAGGCACGTTATTTAAGAGTATATCAGGGACCTGGTTTTATCCTGAATTCTTCAGACTTAGTTCATCAAGGGATTTATCTTGTGCTAAAATGGAGATAAATTTGAAATACAACTTTTATAAGCCATGATCATTATCTGATTTAATGGTATGAAATATTATCATCAGTGTGATGATGCTTGTTGCTACTTTTGCAAGAGGCTTTCCTGTCCTGTCTCAGCTACTGAGGAGCCTTTTGAGCTTCTAAATCAAGAGCCCCAAACAAGTTTCAGCTGTGTGTTGTGATAAGTGTGATCTCATGAGTCACTGCTGGAAGTACTGATCAGTGGATAGAAGGAAGGAGAATGCATCAAAGGAGAATTTCCAGAGGTAAGAGAAGTGGGGTTTCAGTTTGAGATGTGTAAATGAAATGTGGGTCAAAGAGGAATGGTGAACCTGAGCCCTGTTTGTGGTTTGAGTGTCCTGTGCCAGGACAAGCCTGCTTCCTCTCTTTTCCCCTATCTCAGCAGAAGGGATTAATTTCATGTATAATTCCAGAGAGATTCCTCACCACTACAGCACTCAGAGCCCTGGCAGTGAGGATTGTGGTTTCACAGTGCTGAGGATTCAACAGATAAATTGAACAATTTTGAGATCAAGTAGAGCTGATAAGTGAGAGAAGTTGTATCCTCTCCACCCCACTTAGAGCAATAGAGCAATACTTTCTGTAGTTCTTGTGCATAAATGTAAATCTGATGTGTATTTAAGATGCCAAAATCAGTCTGCTCTACTCAGTGCTGTGTGTAATCATGTTCTGTATGCAGTGTTCAGTGGAGCTGTATCCTGAGACTGCCCAGGATATCTGCCCAGATAAAGAGGGCAAGTGTTTGTGTGTGTGTGTACACACAACAGATGGAAAGGGACCTCTGAAGGTCATCTCATCCCCCTGCTCCAAGCGAGGCTGACTTCAGGTTTGGATCAGATTACTCAGAGCCTTGGCTTTCTGAGAAGCAGGGTATTTTATAGAATTTTGAAATGTTCTTTCATAAAACATAGGATCCAGAATGGTTTCATCTTGCATTGCTGTTTTCGATTTTTCTTTTTTACTCTCATTGTAGTAGTCAAAGTTCTGATCCATGGCTTTTAAGCTATGTGACCTGACACTGTGAGAACCCCTAAAATACATTAATGGGGGCTACAGACAATTTCTGGTTTGAATAGCTTTGTCTGTGCTAGGTAACTGTGTGTGCATATGGAGATGTTTCAAGATGGATCACAAAGACCTTTCTTCCTCTGGCTTTAAGAGAGGATATGGTCTGAAGTGAGATGACCACAGGCACTGTGTTAAGTAATCTTTTTATGTGGTTACTGTTATATGTTGGTAAACGTCTCCTGTCTATAGTAGCAAAAATACTTTGGTAAGTGTGTATGGAGTAAACAGAGACTGAAAAATCAGGGTCACTTGTACGGACATATGTTGCTATTTAACTCAGTTCCGTTGGTTCTTTGGCCTCTGTCAGGTTGAGTGACAAACTGCATATGCTTTCCTACATAAACGTTGGGGTTAGAAATTTTAAATCTAACTAAAGAAGTAATCGTTTTTCAAGATAGGCTGTTCTTTTCTGAAGTTAGTGCGTATTCCTGTTCTTCATCTCCACATCCTTGCTCTGTCTGTTAAATCTCTTCCTTGCTCTTCCTGCTTCTCTGCACAAATTTCTTTCCCCTCCTTGTATGCTCCCTGTCGGTTGGTCAATGTTGGTGCAGACATCAGAAGACATTTCATCAGAAGAATTTCATCAGTGTTTGTAAGCTTTGTTTAAATAATCATTTCAAAGCAGTTTTTGGCATGACCTACCTAAATGAACACAGTAACACTAAAACAAGAAGTGCTATCTTCAGTGGCAAGAAATAAAATTGTATTGTAGTAGGATTTTTTGGAATTTAAAAATTCCATCATAGGATAAAGTTGACCTGGCTTTGAGTATGGTACAATAGTGTTTAACTTGTGATTCAGGTGTTGATCTGGGATGACTTAAAGTGAGTCTCTACAGAACAGCTCTGATAATTCTTGTGCTGGTTTAAATCCCAAATTAGATAGAAGTACTTGGGAGGCAATAGAGTGCAGCATATTTAATATATCCCTGAGACTTTTCTTTTTTAGAAGGGCAGGTTGCAGTAGATGATTCTCATAAGTGAAAATGATTACTGTATGGAGCATCCTGATTCAGTCTGTTGTGTAGGCTTGCAGATACAACCTGGGGTAAGATTTGAGGAAAAATACCTCACCAGGTTGTGCTTAGGTTGTGAGCATTGCTTTAAATTAAGACAGGTGCAGGTGTGTTTTCTGATCTTGTAGAAAAAAATAACTGCTCCTCTAATTCTTATAGCTCTTGTCTCCCTATATCTAAAATATCCTAAATCAGCATTTTCTTAAAGTCTGGTCATGGGATTAAGATTTGCATTACTTTATTTCAAGATTGATGAATTACAAATAAATATAGGAAATGCGGGGATAAGTTACTTTTCCTTCTTTTTTAGGATAGCTTCCAAACGCCATAGCCAGAAGAGGATCTGTGATGAAAGTCTAGAAATGCTCTAGTGAGTGTGCACATGTTCCTGTCAGACCCCATTCCAAGGCTGTGCAGGGGAATGGTGGCTCTGGGGAGGAATGGGGGCCTGGGCTCGTGTTGCAGCTCCCACAGCTGCTGCTGCTCTGCTCTTTTCCTTTTGCAGTCTCCTCACAGCCTCTGAGACACGTTGTGAGTCCATGTGAGAACCTGGAGACAGGAGCTTACCTAAATACACCCTCAGAAGGGTGGTATTGGGTTTTTTATTCCTGTCATTTCTTTCATGTGGTTTGTTCTCAGTCACACCAGGGAGGTGCTGTGAGACTGGGGAGCAGTGGCAAGTCCAGGAAATGACACTGCCACTGCAAGCTTGGGATTGAACTGTGGGCTAAACATTGATCTCTGTGACATGAAACACCTTTTCACCTTGGAGTCATGCATAAAAACACTGAGGAAAAAGCTGATCCAGCTAGTCAGATTATTATGTCAAGTTATTCTGGGATCTTAGGCAAATAATATTACTTGTGGTGACAAATTTAAAGCCTGATTAACATTAGAAATAGGATATTAAGGGTTTAACTTTAAATTATCAGCTTCTAGAATGCTGATTTTAGCAACTTTTTTCTTCATTTGCCTATTCTGCCTCATGCCTTCCTAATAAAAGCAACTGTAAACAGGTGCTGAGAGGAAAAAAAGTTTCTGAGGATACTTTGTAGATGTTTTAAATTCACTTCTTTCAGATTTTGATTCCTCTTTGACATCAGATCTTTGTGGTGTAAAATGGCAAAGGTGAGTTCCAAACTGCAGGGCAGGTTGATGCATGTAATAGTGAGGTGACACTAGGTGTTCTCAAAGAGGGTGAGTTTGTGTTTAAAAGTCTGTATTGGGAATTGGAAGAAAAAAATATTACTAGATACAAAATTGTATCTGTTTTGGATGTCCAGTGATCCTCTTTCCTTTCCTGCTTCCATCCATCCTAATCTTGGTTTAATCAGTTACAGCTGTGAGTGATGTTTTTCTTCCCCTCTTGTGTACTGAAACCCTGCCTCTGCAATTACTGCAACTCTTTTATTGGGGAAAAATAGCCTTTCAGTCTTTTCTTACAAAGGGAGAAAATTAATAGAGTGAGATTTTCAGCTGCATTTCCATGTCTGGGTTTGTGTAAAGGCGGAACAGAATCACAGGTGTCTGATTTAAAAAAAAAAAAAGTTGATAAAATGAATGAAAAATGTTATCTGTGGAAGAAATTGAAGACTGTTACTGGTGTTAGTAATAGGAAACATGTTCTTACCTGTATTTGCTTTTTTCTTTAATCAAAATGGAGCAGAAATCAAAGAATGAGAATGCATAAGTCACGTGACATTAGAGAAACACATTTTGTTCTGCAAGGGCTATTAGAATAAGAGACTTGAAAAGCCTGTGAGGTAGTGGGCAACCATTGCTGTACTTGGGGTGTTGTCATACTGACACAAACTCAATTCATAATGCTGCCTTCAAAGCTTGGCCAACCTGAGAGGGGGCAAAGCCCCCTGCTTTGAAATTAATAAGGATGCCTTTATATTGAGTAACACTTCTCTTAAAAGCTGCAGGAATTAAAACACACACAAAATGGTCAAGCCCAAATGTCAGGCAGGAAGACCATCACTGGCCCCAAACTTGCAAATAAAACAATTTTTTGAGAGGTCTGTACCAGTATGTGACAAGAAATGCATTGAATGATGTGTCACAGGTCAGTTTGCAGAATTGTGCTTACATCAATAATCAATTTGATTGCTGCAAATAACTCCTTACTAAGTGTTTTCTGGGGAGAAAAACACAGACTTATTAAGTAAAATAAAGGCAATTTGAGTGAAAAGTGCCATTAGGGACGTGATGAGGGAAAATACAAATAGTCCCTTGAAACTGATTAGTAGAAAGTTAAAAATTCATTAGAATCCTAGAGCCTGCCAACACATTAATTAAGTTGTTGAGTTGCTGAGCTTCTCAAGTCATCCCCAGCACTGACCAGCCCCAGGGCAGTGACTGTTGTCTGCAGGGCAGGGCTTGGATAGCTGCTCTATTTACAGATAGGTTCTAAATTTATTAGTGTTTTACAAATGTATTTTGGATTAGAAACTTTAATAGTGATGTGAGAAAGTTGACTGATTTTGTGTTGTCAGGAGAGAGGACAATGTGTGTGTGCACTGCAACCTGCTAATATTTCAACTCTGATTTAATAAACTCTCAGTTTCTGCTTTTATTTATATCTAAGAATCCTGTTAGAAAGTGGCTGGATTTTATCTGCAAAGCTTTTGCACTCAGCAAGTTTCAGGTGGCATAAACTGCTTATGGTAAGTCCAAAAAGTCCTGTAGTCCCATAGCTGATGCTGTAGAATATGCTCTGCTATGGAGTTGATGCATGTTGCTGTTTTTCCCTAGTGCTGCTGTCCATCCTCTGAAAAGTGCATTTTAAAATTATTATTTATATTGGTCTGTATATTTATTACATATATATAAATGCTTTTCTTCATGTTAACTTCCCCTGATTTCTACTGAGCAAAATTTGCTCTTCTGTTTGTTTAGGGTTTTTTTTTCTGAGCCACATGTTAAGGGGAGGTTTAGGTTGGATATTAGAAAAAGATTCTTCCCACAGATGTTGAGGGGGTGTCAGGCACTGCCCAGGCTCCCCAGGGAATGGGCACAGGGATGGGATTGTTGGGGTGTCCTGGGTAGGGCCAGGGCTTGGGCTGTATGATTTCTGTGAGTCTCTTCCAGCTCAGGATACTCTGTGATTCCTTGTCCCAGTTTTGCACCTCACTCAGTGATTTAATAACAGGCAGTGAAGAACTGTGTGTTGCTGACTGTAGTAACTGTAAAAATTACAGGCAAATTGTTCCACATTGCTGTTGTGTTCAGTTCTGTCACTATCCAAACAGGCAGTTCCCTTGGCAGCAGGGATGCTCCACAGAATGCACTGGAATAGAGGGCACTTGGGAGCACTGATGAGAAACTCTGGATCCTCATCAGGAATTGTTTTTTTCGTGGTTGGAATACAGTCTACTGCATCATTCCTTTTCTGAGACTGAAATGAAAATAGAATATAATCTTAAATTAACCACAGGCTAATTCAATTAGCAAAATAAACTGAGGTGGAGGAGATGGGCTTTGAAGAACCCAAGTCCTCAGCAGAGAGACTTTTTTCTTCTGTTGAACATCTGTCAGTAATTACTGTCTCTGAGCATCAGTAGCTTCTGGTCACAGACTCTCTGCTGGCTGTTCCTAATACAACCCCATGGTGGCCTTTGACTGATGAGACTCAGCTTTATTTTTCTGCTCCTGATTGAGCTATTGTAGTGCCTGTGTGTTGGTATTCTGAATATCTGCTGAAGGGAACTTTTTTCCTCCTGTGTGATTCTGTTTTGCCCAAGGGACTCACCTTTACAGTGCTTATTATGTATCACCCAGTGAACATGTAGCAGTAAGTGACATCTTTCTGCCTCGATATTCTATATTTGCAGTAGATATAAATTGGTTTTCATTGATTTTTTTTTTTCCCTCCCCATGTCAAAAAGACTGGTATTGATATTTGGGCAATATACTTTTTTTTAAAGGTAATCTCAGACCTGTCTGTGCTGTCCATTTTGTATGGCAAGGCATATTAACATGAGTCTGAATCTTGAAAAGATTCCTGTCTCTCCTGTCAGAAATGTTTGCATTCTCCCCTTGCCCTTCTGGAGGTTGCTTGAACACCTTGTGATTTACACAGGACTCAAAGAGAATCTGTCCAGCACAGCATCTGTTTGGGTATTTTTCCTAAATAATTTTAAACAGCTATTTGTTGTTCAAGTGTTCCCCTCCTAGAAAGAAGTCAATAGTGTGACTTCTTCTGTCTGTTATCAGAACTTTAAATGCTTTGTGTTTTAAAGATTAAGTGTATACTTAAAGAACTTTCATAGAAAAAGCAGTTAAATATGACAACTATTCTGAATATGTTGAGATTTATTAGGAAAATGAGAAAATCTATTGGGCCAAAGCTGAGACTGAATGTACTTCAGTATCTTGTTTTGTCTTCAGGAGGGACATTCTCAAGCAGCTCCATCTTCTGTCAGTGTTACAAATGCAGCTGTGCAAGACTAGTTCTTGGTAGATTTTGGTATAAACAGAGAACAGAGATTGGTTTTTGTGTTGGAGGATTCCTAACAGGGATGGAAAATGTCCTATTTTAAGTTGTTCAGGCTTTGGCTATACATTAAAAATACCAATGCTAAATACTTTATATGGATGTGAAAAGCAGTGCTGCTGTCATCATATTCCTTATAGGATCTTTCTTTGTGTGCCTTGAATTCAGCCAGTTTCCTTATAGGCATCTTACAATATCTGTTTATGGAACATGAGGTTGTTCTCACAGTGCTTTTGCCTTATTACATGATTTCAATAGCATTTGTCTCTAGTGAAAACAATTGCAAGTTCTTAACCTTTGTGTAATAGTTTTTCATACCTCAATATCTCAGTAACTCTTCTGAAGTTTGCTTTGTTCTGCAGTTATCCTGTCAGACAGAGTAAGAAATATTTCAAAGACAGGCATAAAGAAAAATACGTCTTTACTTTTCAGTGTTCCTTTACTTTTCACTGTTCCTCAGCTATATGTTGGCTGAGGAAAAGTAATTGATTTTAAAACAAATAAATGCAAACCAAACTGATTTGATAAAAGCTTCATTTCTCTCACCCTGAAATGAAAACGAAGGCTCTGTCATTAAAAGAATATTTTTAAGCCTGTTATTTGTATTGACTCTTGTTAATTTACACTTAGTACTGGTTTTGATTTACCTTTGGTTATATTTCATATAGTTAATCTATATTTCTATAATTCCTGCCTGGTTTTGATTAGTGTAAATAATTTATTCATTGTTCTACCTTGTCTTACAGTCTCCATTTTTTCTGACCTGCCTTTTTTCTGCCAACCAAAGTACAACTTGTATTCCTGGTTTTGTACACCTACCCTGTGTCTCCCAGGTGTCAGCTGCAGTCACCTCCTTCAGATGCCTGAAACATCTCTGCTAGATAAGCCGGACCTTGGCAACTCAGTCTGCTGCTTTTTTTTATTGTTTTGCAGCACTTAGTTTATTTATGATACCGTATCATAAAGGTATGTGATGACATGGTGGTAAAAGGAGACTGAAAACAAGTCAGCTCAAGATTAAGGAAGAGTAAAAATGTTATCGTGGTGAGTAAATTCGATGAGTCCTAGTGGGGCTGTTCCTCTAAAATCAAAGTGCCTGCCATTCTTAGTTTTTGTGGGGAATTACAGCATTTTATCAAAATACATGCACCTGGGTATGTATAGAAAATTTTCTGTACAATCTGAGCTCTCAAGGAATTAAGGAGCCACAAAGATGCTTTTCATGTCAATGTCATAGGACTGACCTATTCTGACAGCAGAAATAGGAGAGGTGTCAGTTGGGTCTCAGGTGTGCTTTGACAGGGGCTACTAAGTGTTTACTTCAGACAGATTTGCTGTATGTTTCTTCATCCAGCAAAGAGATAGATGAACATTCTGTGGCAGAAAAAAGGCAAAATAACTTGGAGAAAATTCTTACCAAAAAACTGTGGCTCTGATAACTGATAGCAGTTTCTAATGATCAGCATTTAATCCACTGAGTGCTACACTGATGAGATCTGCTCCTGATTATGCTTCAGGAGTTCATTGTATAGGACTCTTGTTAGAATTGGGTAACAAAACTTCAATGCTTTTGGATGATCACATCCAGTTTTAAACATAAAATAGAACCTGAACAATAATTAACTATTTCTTTGGCAAAGGTCTGGGTCATGCAAGGCTGATTGCAAAGCAAGAAGGGTTTGCACTTCCAGTTAACCAACACTGCTGCTGCAGCTTCTGGAAATGGTTTTGTGCTGTTGGGGTGTAGAGTTCCTTTCTGAGTGATTACGTGGGAGAGTGGAATGGCTGCTCTCTGGTCAAGGCATTTGAGTTTTCATTGTCTCACAACACATGGAGGAATTGGAGCTGTGGCTTTATCCTTTTGGTCACTATGAAGTTATTCCATTCCAGCATGCCTGAGTCGATTACTTGCCTCCTCGCACTTCTTGAGGTCAGTTATGTAATTGCTCTTTGCAGATAAGAATTAATTAGCCTGATTATTTTTCATAGCTTTTGGATGGGTTCCCCACCTGGAGAGGAGCAATTCCTCTGTGCCAGTGATTGATTGCAGAGCCAGAAACTTTCTGCTTTGCACTTGTAAGAAATGCTGACTGGTTCTTTGGGTCGTGTTAGGAAGCAGGCAGCCTGTGGTTAGAATGCAAAGGATAATAAAGCAGTTCTACAGACAAGCTGCCAGCCCAGTGAGCTGCTGGATGGCTTTGGCTTGTGCAGTGCTCATTTCTCTTCTCTCTGAGGCCAATAGCATGTTAACAAGTGGCAGGTCGGGTAGCTGTGTTTGCCCTCCTCCCTGTTCCTCCCACAAAAAAACGTATTCTGGATGTCTTAAGTTTCTTAAAGGTATTGCCCTTTATATCTTTATTATTTAAAGAGGTGTGAAAGTCACCCATAAAGGAAAAAGTGCTAACGTTTGAGGTATAGCTGTTCATTTTTTCCTGTTATTAGTAAAGTCACTTCAGGAACTGGCTGGATATATCTGGGGAGCTTCCCACCATCCTGACCATTTTCTGTTTTCAATATTTTGCAGTAATTACACAGTGCTTTTTTAACGCTTCCCCTTGACCAAAATGCATTTGTGAGAAAATGACTAAAGCATGAGTCCTGCTAAGTTTTACACACATTGTTAAATTTAAGCATGTGAAGAGCTCCAGGACCATTATTGGGATTACTCAAAAATGTGGCTGTTGGTTTGAGGCTGTTGGAGGAAGCTGTTACTGCTTACAAGTGGCTTCTCACCTTGGGAAAGGGAAAAAATGTGCTTGTCAGGTGCAGGGTTATTAATGTGGGAAATCTTTCTTCATTCACTTGGGCAGGGTCTGGTATTTGAAGGACTTAATTTGTTACATCACACATGAATGTTACTGAAGTGTTTCTGACAATTACCTTTGTAGGATTCTGTTTAATAAAAATCAAATCTCCCTAGAAGCCTGGGACACTTGCTGTAATAAAAAGATTATGGATAGCTCCTGATAGCTTTTAAAAGCTGTTTAATTGCTGGTTGTGTCAAAGTAAGCAATTAAGGTCACTTTACTTGATTATTCATCATATTCCTCTAGTAGTACTCTGTGCTTTGGGTCTGTGAAAATGTGCATCTTGAGAAGCTGCTGCACTCTTTCATAGCTCACTACAAGGCACATGTAACAACACCCAAGAAAGAAAACTTCAATCTACGGCAATGCTAGCCTCAACACAAGCAGCTGTAAATGAATGCCCTTGTTTTGCTACTGTGTGAGCTTCAAGGAAAAATGAAAAAGTCTAAAAAATGTGTAGTCATTTAGAGGCAGGCTGGTCAAGTAAAACAGTATTAATGGGTTAATCTTAGATGGGACTTACACATTTCTGTTAAACTCAGGCCAGATTGTTTTAAGATGAAATTATACAGGTTCTTCATTTCTGTGATGCAGCCAGATGCTGCTGCATAATATGATGGGGACTGGATAATGTTGGGTTACTTGGCATGAAGTAGAAAAATGTAAGAAGTGCTTTGAGAGCTTGTGTAATATGAGAGGCCATTGCAGCAATTTGTTGGGAGGATTAAATTTTGGTCAGTAGCTTCATTCTGTCCTGAGTAGTTATGATGGATGTAAGGCAGACAAAGAAAAAGGTCTTTTGCTTTCAGTCAGCTGGCAGGGGAAAAAAATGTGAAAGGAGATATCTGCAGTGCAGCTCTGACATCAGGGCCAGGTTTTGTTCAACGAGTGGATTTTTGAGGGACTCCAAAGAATGATCTGTAAGTGTGAGCTGTTCTCCACTGCTCTGATTCCTGCTCTGTGCAGCACGGACCAGACCTGCACATGGGCAGGTCGGGGTGACCTGTACCTGTGCTGTTGTGATCACAAAGTGATCTGCTCCAATCTAGAAAAACATGGGCAGAAAGATCTCAGCTGTCTTCTTGAAATGAATGGAGCTTCTGACAATGGGGTCTGCTGTTTGCTCTGCAGTGCTGGTCATGCAAAAGCAAATAGCCCTTCTACTGGTGTTCAGTTCCTTTTCACAGAGCAGCTTAGTGATGGTGGGACCCTTGAAAAGAAATTTCAGTGCAGACAGATTGCAAAACTTCAGCATTCTGTGTCGGTGCCTGTGTTCTCTGTGCTGTTCTGTATGAATGGGACAGGATGCATATCAGCTTTGTGAATTCAGTACTGCTTGTTAGTAATGAACTAATACAAATTAAGAAAGCTGTGATTCATATAACAGAAAATGGTGAAGTAGTGCCTTTAACTTCTGCAAACTGAGCAACCATCAGGGTGGTGAAAAGTGCTGCTGGCCTGATGGAAATGCACCTGGCTGCTCTCCCATTCTGCCAGTTTTGTCCCTCTGCAGGTGGTGGGGTGCGTTAGGAGATGGCAATCCATGGGTAATTCCAGCCAGCAGGGCCCTCAGGATCCCAAAGCAATTGTTAGCAAAGCAGGCACAACATTTCTGTAGCCAGCAGATCCAAGGGATAAAAACAAGCTGAGAATCAGGGAGTCATAACTGGCTCTCTGATGCTCCACATTTTCTGTGCCAAACATATGTTGGTATAGAAGAAAGTCTGATTCTAAATACCAAAGTGTGGGCAAGATTTAACTAAAGTTTTCTCTGAAAGAAACCAAAGCTCTAAACTGTTGCTATATTTTACTGCATCTGCTGTGCATATGAGATTGTGTAAATGGACTGAACCAATATGTAAGAAGTGCTGATACAATCCTAAGGGTAAAACTAAGGTTTGCCATCACTTTGCAGGTAGCAGGCACCACGCTCTATTCCTGAGCATTCACAAAATAATTCTACAGTTGAAGTTGTATTGACTCAAATGTGCAAACCTAGAAGTTTCAATTTCAACTTTATTGCTGGATGTTTGTTATCAGGGTGACTAGTTGTTGTCTGAAGGGTAAAAATGTTTAATGTCTTCTGAATTTACAGAATAGTGAGGCTGCTCCCAGCCTTGTCTGGCCTTGAACACATCTGGGGATGGGGTAGCCACAGCTTCTCTGGGCAGTTATTTTTATTAATTAGTAATAGTGAGCTTCAGTACTGTAAAAAACCCAAACAACACAGCCCTCTTCTCAACAAAGCGTGGTGAGGTTATGGAACTGTTACAGTGACATGTTTGCAGTAGCTATGTTGGTAAATAGGCACCATGCTTTTTAGCACCCTCTTCGCAGTTTATAGCCAAAAGTGCTAAATTGTTTACTTCTCCGTTTTGACAGCGCCTGGTCCTGTAACTATGAGTATTTGGATCAGGTAAAACATTTTCATTGCAGATGCTGTATTTGACAAACTGTGTGCAATTAATGCCACCTTTTTTTGGTAGCCTCTGACATTTTCAAGTCAAACCCACGTCTGTGGATTCTCACTTAGCGTTTCCATGCTGTTACCTGTGCCATTCCCTCCTGCTGCCGTGCCCTTGGAGCAGCATTTGCTGTCTGGGTGTTCGTGGCAGGTCACTCCTCGTGCCCTAGTTCCTCTGAGAAAACTGGGACTGAGCCGAGGTGTGTGCAAATACAGCCTGGCTTACCTGGAACTTGCACATTTGCAGCACTCTGATGATTTTCCACGGATGTTACAAAACTCTGGCAGTGCGGAGTTACCTTTAGCTTTAGCATGACCCTGTCAGATGCAGAGGAGGGATCAAACTTAGAGGTTTAGTTTTACTATCTGTTAATACGGTATGTTCAGGTTAAGTTTGATTAGTTACCCAGCACTTTCCTAGTGATTCTTGCTCACCCTCTAGCACTATTTATCTACTTGTATTTATTCCATTCTCGATTCTCCCCCCTCTCCCCCCGGGCCCGGTGCCGTTTCTGAGGGCGCTGCTGGCGGAGAGCAGGTGCGGAGCCCGGGTCCCCGCCGCAGGCTGCAGGTGTCCGAGAGGGCAGGAAGGGGGTGCGGGCCCGATGGCCAGCAGGGGCGGCTGTCCCAGAGCCGGTTCCGTCCCTTTCCTCCCTTCCCTCCCTGATCGCTGCCGGCGGGCGGGAGGTGCTGCCCGGGCAGCTCCGCCCCGCTGCCCGCGCGCGGCTCCGCTCCGCGTTTTCCGGGCCGCGCCCCTGCGCTCGTGCGCCGACACTCGGACGTGCGGGGCTGGCGCCGCTCGCCATTGGCCGCGCCGCCGTAGCCCCATGGGCGTGCGGGCCGCGCATTGGTCCCGCGCGCTGTCAATCAGCGCGTGGCTGCGTCAGGGCCGGGTGCGCGGCCCCGTTCCCTGCTGTGTGCGGGGCCGGCGCGGGGCCGGTGCGGGCGGGGCCGCGCCTCGCTCGTCCCTCGCTAAGATGGCGACGGCGGCGGCGGCCGTGGCGCGGCTCGAGGGCCGGGAGTTCGAGTACCTCATGAAGAAGCGCTCGGTGACCATCGGCCGCAACTCGTCGCAGGGCTCGGTGGACGTGAGCATGGGCCACTCCAGCTTCATCTCCCGCCGCCACCTCGAGATATTCACCGCCGCGCCCCCGCCGCCGCCGGCCGGCGCGGACGGGCCGCCGCCCCCGCCGCAGGGGGACCCCGCGGGCGGAGCGGGGGGTGACTTCTACCTGCGCTGCCTGGGCAAGAACGGCGTGTTCGTGGACGGCGTGTTCCAGCGGCGCGGGGCGCCGCCGCTGCAGCTGCCGCGAGTGTGAGTACGCGGGGCCGGCGCTCCGGGGCCCGCCGGAGGCCGCGGGTGCACATGGCGTGTGACAGGCGAGAGCGGCCCCGTCCTGCCCGCGCCTCCGCCGGCACCGCCCGGCACCGCCGCCGTGCCCTCCGCCGTGTCCTTCCCCCGCCCCGCCGCAGCCCCGCGCGGAGCGCCCGGTGCGCGCTGGCGAGCAGGACTGGGTGCAGCCCCGGTCCTGTTTGCGGGTGTCAGAGGAAGCCGGCCGGGCGGTTCTGCACGAGTCTGGGCTGTCTGGGCTGAGGATCAGCGCTGGGGCAATCCTGCAGCCCCCTCGGTGCTTTGGCAGAACCGAGGGGTTGTTGTCCCCCGGTGCTCTGGGGCTTGCTCTGGCTTTGGTGGTAGTTTCTGCTGCTTTGCCTAATTTTAACGTTTATTCTTATGGGTAAACCGAATCGTCCACGTGAAATGCTTCTGCTGGCCTTAGCGTTTTCAAATGTTTTCCTTACGTGACAACAAATGTATTAAGAGGTTTTAAACGGTAATACATTCCTTTGCCATTACCAAACATTAACTGTCTGTGCAAAATGATTTTCTAGGGCAATACGTGAGGCCTGCCCACGACATTTAAGGATGTGTTGAACTGTAAATAAGTGATCTGTGCTCTGAGGAGTCACATGTAGGAAAAGTGAAAGTGTTTTGGTTTAGTGTATTTTAGCTGCCTTGACTAAGAAATACCTAAAACGTTACGAGTGCAGTACCTTATTAAAGCACATGCCATCAGTGACACTGCCTTCATGCCCTAGGAGTCTTTAAACTGTGTTTAGGACACTGATGGTCTGCATTTTCTGCTGTGTTGGCCTGATGTTAGTTTACTCACCTGGTTTCTCTGTGAAAATCAAATTGTTTTACCTTGCTGCTTTCTAGGAAATGCTCCTTCTGAAGGGCTTTAACAGTGCCACTGTGTAATTCTGAATGTAGTTGGAGGGCTTGTTTGACCTTTAACTGTCACTTCTATTTTTGCTTTCTGCTTTTAATATTAATAATTATTTGGCATGTGGTTAATCTATATTTTAATCTAACACATTCATGAAATGCAGATCAAATACTTTCTTCTTTGTAAGCACTGTGGTATAATATACTAATTGTAAGCACAATTGTGCATGATCTGTGTTGATTTCAAACAGTCTAGAATGAGTTGGAGTAACTGAGTCAGTAACATTCTGTTAAATGCTAAAGACCTGAGGAAAAGAACTACTTCTTCACGCTCTCCACTGATTTGTAACTTATTCTAGTTCTTTCCACCAGTGACACTTTTCAAGTGGAAAGAAGATTCTGAAGGATTTTTTGTCTCACTTTTTTATTGAACAATGATGAAAATTTGTGTGTAGTTAAAATTTCTTCACCAGTGAACATGGGTGATGGTGCAGGAACTGGCATTTGCTGTGTTCAGAGGTGACACCATTCCTTGGGCTGTGCACACACAGCTCTCAGGTTCCAGAGCCCTGAGTTGGTGGAAGTGGTTATCTGCTGGTTACAAATTGTAGGTGTAGCCTTGTAAATAAAAGGTGCCCCTGGCCGAGAGCTGGAGCCACCATGCAGCGGGGTGAGCCTCACCTTGAAGGACAGGAAGAGTAAGATCAAGTGCTACTTTGTTGTTTTTTTTTTAAATTAACTTGTTTCTAAAACACAAGTCTTAGTGGGGTTGAATGGGGAAATAGTAGTTTCATTATTTGCAAAGTCTTCAGGCAAATTCAAAGTGCTGTCTGCTTCTAGGAAGTCCTTGCTGTGACTTGCTGATGACTAATATTGTTTGTAGTCCTGCTCTTCAGTTTTGTTGTGGATTTAGCTGGTCACACTGAAGGTGGTCTCCTGGATTTTAAGAGTCAAACTTGCTTCAGTGTAATGTAAACATTAATGAACAGGTGAAGTGTGATGGGAAAGCAAGTAGTTTTGGTGTGAGCTCAAGATTGATGATTGCCAGCCTCCAGCTCAAGTAATCACCAGATCTGTTTTTGTTGTTGTTTAATCCTGCTCTGTTGCCAGTAGTAAATATGCTTTGCCTATGACTACACAATCATCGGAAATTTTAGTGGCAGGTGAAGTTTAAAAAATTCAGGGTGGCCTGTTCCTTCTGTTTGTTTTTAAGTGATCCTGGAAACCATGAATGGAGGGTTGATCTCTGTTGTGTCTGATTCATAGTGGCTAACAAAGGTGCCAAGTACAATACTCTTACAGACTTAAAATGTCTTATTTGCTTGTCACTAATAGTTGTAAGGAGTTCCAGTGTCCTTGGCCTTTTTTTGTTTCAGTACAATGCTTAAATTTGACTGCATTGATAGTATTACTGAATTCCCTGGTTTTGGAAGGAAAAAACAAAATACACTTAGTAGTCCCCTGTAAAACACACATTTTAAACATCTGGGGAAATTAGATTATTAATGCTAGAGTGTACACTTACCTGTAATAAAGGCATCTTTTTTTTCTACAGATAGAAATGTCATGAAACATGGAATTACTGTGCATTAAGATAAGTGTTCTGGTTGCTATTTTTAATGCTTCCCTGGAAACCTCACTGGCAATTCAAATGTTGAAGTTATCAAGCAGGAGGTAATAGCAGTGGGAAGTGTGTTTTTGTTTTTGCAGTTCTTGACAGACTCCCATCCCTACTTGTGTATGTACAAACCAGCTGTCGTCTTGCGAGATGAATCGAGTGGGGGTGGGGAGAAAAGAGCCATTTTTGAGTGTGTCCAGCAAGGAGCTCTCCTGTCAATGTCATGGCACACGTGGGATGAAAGAGCTTTCAGAGGCTCCTGCTCAAGACACCCAGATCAAAGCAGTGCAATTGTTCTCCTACAGCTACCTTTGAGACGCACAGATTGTCCCTCTCCGGTTCGTAAAGTTCATGTTTTTTAATTGGTTTCATTTGCTGCTTGTGGAATTTCCCCTGCCTTCAGTGAAAGCATTGATTGGATATATTGCTAGGTAAATCATAACATCA
The DNA here is from genome assembly GCA_009812075.1 of Sialia sialis. Lineage (NCBI taxonomy): Eukaryota > Metazoa > Chordata > Aves > Passeriformes > Turdidae > Sialia > Sialia sialis. Next base: position 3,137,935 of record VRYO01002184.1, on the reverse strand, counting down.
ATATTTGCTTTTGAGGTACTTGGCTGGAAAAATACCTTTTGTGCTGGGCACAGCAGCGGTTGTTGCCGGAGCTGTTGTGTACAGCTTTTGGAGAGGCAGGATTCCAGACAGATGTAACTGATACAGCTGGAAAAACAGACAGACTTCTGGGTACAACTCTGCTCTGAAGGAGTGCTTTTGTTTTGTTTTGATTTTTGGGTTTCTTGGATGTGCTTTGTGTATTGGCCTTTCAATTCAAGGAACTCCGGACATTTTGGGCTTCACTGTTCCGAGGCAGTCTTACTCATTTTGACAAACCCATCGATTTTGTATTTTAGTCATTACTTTTGGTTTTGCTTTTATAGAAGTAATTTCTGATTCATAAACAAGATACCATGAACATAAGAAGAGCATTTGAAAGTCAGATCAGAGATGGATTTAGTCCATGACCTGCCTTCAGGAATGGTCAGTAGCAGATGCCAGGAAGGAGCATAAAAATGGATTAGTACAAATGATTGTGTTTCCCCTGGTTTTTCTTCTGGATCCAAAGTCAGAGTTCAGTTCTTTTTGAGTTAAAATAATTTACTGTTTGCATTTTTTCTCTCTCTTTTTTTAGTAATTGAGTTTGGGTAAACCTCTTCTATCCACAGTGTCTTAGGGTAGTGAAATCTGCAATGTAATTGAAGCCCATGTTGGAAAAAACACCTCTTTTTGCTGAGTTTTTGGAACTTGATGCCTGGTAATTTCATTTGATCCAACTGAAGCTCTTTTATAGTAAGAGACAGTAAATAACTCTCCCATTCTGTCATTCATTCTGCAGACTTCTTTACATTACTAAGTGTGGGCGCTCTTACAGTAAATGACATCAAGTACATTTTTACTTTAGCTTAACATTTACTGACTAATCCTAAATTAAGCCTATGTAGCTGAAAACTAAAATTTAATTTGTTTGTATTCTTTTGCTTTTCCTCCTGGTAATACAGAGGGTCGAACCAATAGTTTTAGCTTGGTCTTGTAGTCTGGAGCTACAGGCTGGGGTTATTGCTGCCTTTGAGCAGCAGCAGAAGTTCTGCTGATGAAAGCTGCTCAATTCTGAACAAGGATCAAGCATATCTATTCCCTGAGTCAATTCTTTGGAAAAGTTCATCATGTTCAGTGTTAACTGCCCAGGAAATAGATTGTAAAGAGCCTCAAATGTATCAGAGCACTTTTTTCTGTCATCTAATTACAGTTACTTAAATGATGTGCAAAGTTGTGATGTCTGTGTGGCTGGAGCTGTGACTGTACATGTGCTCCGTGGAAACATCTGTGGTTTGGCTGAACACTGGAGGTGAAAGGATCATAACATTTCCTTGGGTAGTGTTCAGTGGTAGCTAAGGAAAAACATGCATTGCTTGAGTTTGGGTTATGGTTTATGTTCTAAAGATTTTCTGATGAATATAACTGCTAGATACTTGGAGCAATCAAACAGAGCACATGCTTCAAGGAATTTGTGTTAATATATTCTTGCAGTCTGTACTTACAGTGTGCTGGAAGTCCCTCAGGCTATGTGGGCACCTGCTTTCTCCTTTCCTTGACACCACTTTTGACAGAGACAGTGGCTCATCAGGGCAGCAGCTGTCTGAAAGTTCAGGAGAGCTTGTGATTGATTTGTGTTCAGAGGTGTGTTTTGGAGCTCCATACCAGCTGTATTAAAACTATCAATTACAAATTACCTCAGACCATAAAACTAAGGAACATTGATCTTGGCTGTGACTTGATAGAATCAGACTCCAGAAACTTTTATTTACTGTCTCTGGCAGGTGCTGGTCCTGTGCCATAGTGACTAATAAGGTCAATGGGGTTGTGTTTATAGGTGGGTTTTTGGTTACTTTAAAGTAACATTTGCAAATGTCAGGCTCAGTAGAAGTAGTGTTCTCACTTAAGCAGATCTGGTTGAAAAGGAGTGTAGGAGGAAGGTAGAGCACATATGATTTGAAATGAAAATAGAGATGAGCGGGAAGTTTCTATAGTAATAATTTGTGTTACAGTTGTTTCTGTCAGCTCTTTTTTTCCCATATTTTCCTCTCAATTACACACACCTTCTGAGGGATATTTTTGTGTGCTAATAACGCAGTGTTGCAAATTGTCAGACACCAATCAGGTGATTGAGGTAAAGCTTAAACAGTTTATATTTGGATTAATTCACACTTGATATGCTTTGATATGTATATGAAATGTCCTTACCCAATTCTACTGATCCTACAAATGTTCTTACATCTGTAGTTAAATATAGGAGTAAGTAGATTCTTTGTGTAGTTATATGAAATACTACAAGCTGGAAAATCATCTTTATAGCCCTTTATAGTCTATAAGTTCCAGTTCTGTGAGAAAAGCAAGATTAGTGTAATTTTGGTTTAAAGGTGCAAAGTCAGTGTTGAAACTGTCTGTTCCAAGAATCTGCAGTTGAAAGAGAGTTTTGAGATTCTTACTTCAGTTATAACGATGAGGTAGGAGATATGCAAATTAAATCATTCTTTGAATTGATTAAATCAAAATACCAAGGTGCCATGTTTGAGTAGGATGATACACTGAATCAATAGCGAAAGTGGTAAGTTAAATGAGCTGACAAAGAAAATAAGTTAATCTTTCACCCTGGCTGTTGAAAATAACTGTGTATTGTTAATTTGCTTATAATTAGGTAAGGCCACTGTCTTTCAAATATTATTCCTTCACGAAGGGAGATATGTTTAAGAGAATAATTCTGCTGTAGAGGAGTTCTGCTGCTGTTGGACTTTTCTTTTTATTTTTTTGAGCACGTGCAATTGTCATGGACAAAGCAAAACGTTCTTTTACAGTCATGCCTGAGCTATTAAAAATAAAATTATGCTTCTCATTTGCTGTATTTTTCAGTGTATGCAGCAACTCTTCAAGACATCTCAAGTCCCATTAATTTATATAAAATTATGTAAAATGCAGGAAAAAATATAATTTCAAAGCAAACCATGTATTTGTCATGTGGCGTGCGGCCACGGCTTTTGCAGTTATAAGGAGTTTTCACAACAGTTCACTTATAAGCTGCTGTCTGTGCTGAAATCCTGGGAAGGTGGTGGGTTTATCTGCTGCCTTGCTTGTTTTCATGATAAAAAGTTGATGTGTAGTGACATTTGTTTCCTGCGACTTCCTGCCTTTAAGGAGTTTTTTGACCTAGATAAAGCAGTCGGAGGGGAGGAACCATATTTATTCTGCAGCTATTCCACACTGGATGGTGTAGGAATAAATGCTCCATTCTCCAGTTCAGATTCCCTCACTGCTGTTTTATCACTGAAGGGAGCTGAGGCTTCTGTGAGTTACACTCAGAGAGCGCTTGCAGAGCGTTTTTTGACACATTATTTTTTATAGGGCAAGAGAAGGTCTGTACATGGTTGGAGTCTGTTTCTTCACATTTGTGTGTGTGCTTCTGCTGCAGCCCCTGCACATGCTGCTCTGTCCTCCTGGAACTGCCAAGCAGAGGTTGGACAAAGCATGGTCTCTGTGTGTGCTGGAGTACTGGTGGGAGGAAAATTTTCAGTATTCCAAATTTCAGAGTGTCTTAATGAGTATTAATATGAACACATCACCCTTGTGTTTGTCCATGTGCACCAAATGAAGTGAGAACCGTGGGGAGATTGGAAAGCAGTTCTGTCCATGCTGATCCAAACATTCCTGGTGACCTCTGTAAGGAAGCTCCTGTGGATAAGGATGTGCATGGAATTGAGAGTTTGGAGAGCCAGAGTAGTAAAGTAAAAAAGCCAGAGTCCTGTCATTATCAGAGTGTTATGAAATGGAACAAAATTAGTATAAAGTTGACTGGAATTAATTTTAATTCAGTGCTAGTTTAAGGCTTAACTCTAAGAATTACAGAAGGAAGCTCCAGCCAAAGCCTTGCTGAGAGCAGAAGTGACTTCAGTGTTGGATCAGACTGCTCAGCACCTTGTCCATTTGGATTCTCTGGGGACGGGGATAGCTTTAACTATATAAAGTGCTTCATGTAACTACAATCCCATATTGAGAAAATGTCTGGATTTCCAACAGCAGAACTTATGGAATGTGCAGGCTGGTTAGAATAATGTGTAGCTTAGTGCTAAATCACAATAAGAAATACCTGATCACTGCTGAATTTTGTGTGGTGATTTAGAGAAAATGCAATTACTGATAAATATTTACAGTGTTGTAAACACTGTCCTCACAAATAATGAGAACAAAAAAATAGAATGAATCAATTTTTTAAAACCCCAAAACTGTGTCATCTGGAAAAGTACACAGAGCAAAACTTTAGGGTGGAAAGCTGTTCTGCAAAGTAGCAGCAGAGTGAAAGGCATGACTGCAGAGATGGTGAGATGCCTGTTCTGAGATGATGTGTCAAGGCACTGATGTGATGGCTGTGTGGAAATTGGGGAGTGGCAACCAGTGCTGGAGCTTCACATCATTCTGGAATCACATCTCTGTTGAGGAATCTTGCAAAACTGCAAGGATTTAAGTGGAGGAATGCTAAAAAGAATTGAAGGTTGGAAGAACTGAGAAGAGTGGGGAACATAAGAGGTTCACTATGTTTGTTTTATTCAAAAGGAGTATGAGGTGGCTGGGTTGGTGTAGGTCCATTTTTATGGGGTTGAATGAGAGTTCTAAAGGATCACACACAGGTGTGAAACCAGAGGCTGTAAATTAAATTGTCAAGGTTTGAATTGAGCTGTGTTGCAATAGTTTACTTTCAAGATTGGTGGGATATCTATCTCACTATCTTCCACAGATAAACAGAAAAATAACCCTTGCTGGAGTCTGCCCTAATGACGAGGTACAGAGCAGGTATGGGTGACATGTCATAGTTTAGGGTTACAAGGGGTAAAGTTGACGCTTTTTCACTTCCTCTGAAAGTCTTTTTTAATTAACTGTCCTGGGGTTATAGCAAGACCATTTTATTTTTAACAAAGAGTCAATATTTGTCTTGGTTTTAAATTGAAATAACTTCTAAAGCATTGAACATCCAGTTGGGTATTTGTTTATTTGCACTTGCCTGTAGTGTTCTCTCACTGGTGTTGATATTTTTGTTCATTATGTCATACTCTTTGTATTGAAGGACACTGAACTGTTTCAGAGATATTTTTTGTGTAATATAAAGTAACTGTGTGAAAACTTTTGTTCTTCAAGTAAGTCTTAGATACAGCTCATGAGGTATAGGCCACTTAATTCTTGTCACGATAAGAGATCAGGCTGGTATATAATGGAGAAGATCTTTACACCTTGTAGTGAACTTAAATTCAAGTTTAGGTCGCTTAAATGAAGATTAAATTTATGGTTCTGCTTCAGAAATGCTGTGGAGGAATTAATTTATTGATAGAAGTTATTTTTATATTCTGACTTTCACTGATGTGTTGCACTATGGGAGCAGGTATTTTGCCTACCCTTTTCCTTCTTTGCTTCCTTTTTTCTCTGTCACAGCTGGGAAAAAGTAGTTTCACTTCCTTTGAAGCATCAGTTTCCTCAAAAAGCTGTAGCTGAAATGTTGGAGTCTTAGCACAGTGTACAGTACATGTTTTACTACTCATAAGGTAAAAATCTGATTGTTTATGAAGATAGAAACAAAATTATCTAACTTCTGTTTTTTTGTTTTGATGGTCTTTTTGTTGTTTTTTGACTGAGAATACAGGAAAAATTCCATTTATTACTTTACATTGTCCTCTGGAGATATTTGGATGTTCTAGGCAGAATATAACTTGAGCAGACAAGGCCTAGATGTAGTTTATACACTTCTGTAGTCGTCAGGCCTGTTGGTTACAATCAGTGTAGTAAACACACCAGAGAATTAATTGGGAAGGATAAACAATTGTACTGGCTCTTATAGAAAAGGATTTCCCTCCTTGGGTGATTCTGCAATCTTGTGGCTTTTCTAGGCAGGTGAAGAAGGCCTGCAGAGCAATGAAGGAGACAGAGAAAGATTTTCAAATTCATAGGGCTTAGAGAAGAGTGAATTTACTCACATGAAATTCTCTGTGGGAATAAGTTTAAATTTAAATCAGAGCAAACTGATTATTTAAGTAAAAATAATGGTAAAAAGGATAAGTGCTCTCAGGCACACGATGGGATTCTTGGGGTTGCCATGTGCAGGGCCAGAAGTTGGATTCTGATCTGTGTGGGTCCCTTCCAGTTCAAGATATTCTGTGGTTGATTTTTGCATCATACCCCAAAGAGATTGGAAAAATGGAAGAGGGGAATTCAGTTAATACATGGCAAAGATGAGGACACGGGTCCAAGGTGTTTTGCTTTAGAATATGGGAATATTCTGTGTGAAGAGAAGTGAAAGGATGTGCTGGGAGGCTTGAAGAAAGGTGGAAGATTAGGATCATCTCAAGTTTATGAGCTGAGCTACAATTGTGAGTCTTACAGGGTGTGAGGAGTCTCTGATTTGGATACTTAACTGGGGAGATGTGATTCAGAAGGGTCTGGGATCTCTCTTTCATGGGCTATGCTTTGGTGAACATCTGAGCTAATCCAAGGTTTCAGTGCTGCTGCAATGGAGCACAGGAGGGAAGGTGCTGTTTTCTGCTCCTGACTGCAGGTTGGGCTGGCCTTGGAGCTCATCAGATGTTCATATGCTGCTGCTCTCTGCTTTTTTTGCTATTTTTGGGTGCTTTGCTGTTGCAATGAAGTGGCTCACAGAGAGGTCTGGCAGGCACTGAAGTACATGGTGGGCCTGCACAGACTTTGGGCAGCAGTCAGCTGGCTGGAACTTGTGGAATTGTACATTAAGGACTTGCAGTTATAAGAGCTGTTTATGCTATATGAAATAAAAATGGAAAGGAAAAGGAAGATTCAAAACCTGTAAGAGTAAAACTAATTTTGGTGTGCTAAAAAGCACTTGCAATGTAATGTAAAATGGTTCAATCCTAAAAGTTTTTTGTGGCAGCATGTTTTTTGGTAAAGGGGTATGTTAAATTAAAAAAAAATTGAAAGGTGAACCCTAAGTAGACAGGATGCTGATAAGACTTGATGGTCTCATACCTTTGGTTAATCTATGTTCTCTGACTCTCTGTTTTTATCTGTCTGTAAATGTGAATACTCAGAGAAAACATGAGAGAAGAAGGGGTATGAGTTCCTTGGCTGTGCAAGATGTTCCTCCATCTCATAGCAGAGGACAGTTAATGTATGGGCTGCATTCCATAGACTGAATCAGCCTGGCTCCTGCCTGAGTCCAGGCCTTGCTCCACAGGCCACTGGTCCACTGGTGGTATATTGTGTGGTAGTGGAGTTACAAGCTGTAGGGAAAACTGAACATTAAGGATACAGTGGAAGTAAATGGTATTTTTAAAAATTTTATATGTGGTTTTTGTTTGTAGTGGTGGGTCCCAAAAAAAGCCCTTTTATCTCAGAAAGACTTCTCTATCTGTAAGGCAGCCAGGTGAGTTATTAGAGTTTGTGTAGCATTCTATGAACTGCCTGAAAGGAAAGCATTATTTTAAAGATAATTGTAAAGACTTCATTAATTTTTACATGTCTTTCATTGCAGGGGCTGCATGTACAGCTAGTGCTTTTTCAGGAAATACATAAATCTGCTGAATTTGACAATGCAGGTAGATCACATGTGATTTGGATTTCCTGTGGTGTCTTTTGAGGGCCTCAGCCTGAGAGGTTGTAGAAACATCTCAGAGTGTGATTTGGAGAGAGGTTTTGCTTCTTTATGCAGGACAGCAAATCCAGAGTGCCATCAAAAGGAAGCGTGCTCGTGGCAGTTCAGTCAGTGAGTTGATCCAGCCTTCCAAAACTACTTGGGTAGCAGGCTTGGAAATATCTGTGCATGGGCTTCCTGCTCTGATGGAACTCAGTGCTCTCCTTCACTCTGAGCCTTCCAGGAGGGATGAGGTGCAGCATTTCAGGAAAACCATCCCTTGCAGGAGGAGCAGATGGTAACAAATATCACCCTTCATTTCTGTGCAGTGTTTGGTGCACTTGGATGCTGACAGAGGTTAGTAGGAGGTAGTTACTTAGATAATCATCAATCAAAACCTTGTTTATCACTTCCATAGATGAAAGCAGTAAATAATGCATTAAGCAAAGAGGTGTTCAAGGAAGGGAGTTGTTTTCTTTCCTTAGGTGTGTGAATGTCCTGGGTGTGGCTGGTTTAGGCTCACATAAGGTTCTGGAGGTGTTTCTGTCTGATCTTCCTGACATGGTCATCACTTGAGACACTTATTTTGGAGAAATCAGCCAAAGCACTTGTGTGGTCTGACCCAGCAGCGTTTTTTTTTCATCAGGCAGAGGGGTGGTTTGGTTTTCTCTGCCCCTTCATATTAATGAACATTTTGCTTTTAGTAGCATTAGGGGCTGCAAGGCAAACACTGACTTTGTGTTCAAATGCTATGACAATCCTGCTTTGAAGAGTGTGCCACATATTCTGAAGTAAAGTAGTAATTTATTAAAATTATCAGATTGGGTGGTAAGATTCTCATAGAATGATGAAATGCATCCTCATGCAGCCCTACTCTCAATGATACTATCAAGATCCTGGCACCACTTTTGCAGCTGCATCACTGAGTGAAAGAACAAATGCAGCAGTTTGAGGTGGTTCCCCTCTGCTGGGAATGCAGGTTCTGAAATGAATGCAGGGCTGAAGTCTGAGTGTAGGGTGGGCTCTACAGTTTGTGGCTGGGTACAGTATTATTCATTCAGCTTTCTAGATATTGATAATTGACACAGAAATTTTGGGCCTGGAAACCACAGTGTTTCAGTTAAAATGTTCATGTGACAGGCGCGTGTAGCAGCACCGGAAAAAGACGCAATAGGTAAAAACCACAGGAGAAGTTCAGTTGTTTGTTTATCCTCTTAAATTGAAATTCAGGCCTTTGTTTTTAAAACCTTTTCCTGGTATTAGTCTGCCCATTAAGCTAAGAAATGCAACTAGTCTATGAATATTCACCATTTCTGTAACAAAACTTAGAACTGAGATTCTGCCAGAATTTGTTAGAACTTCAAAAAACACAGATTTTTCTTTATTTCTTCCTCTCTTTTCTTTTTTTTGAGACTTTTTGGTGGAACTTTGTGTTTTCCCATATAGTAATTTTTCCCTAAATGTCTCATAGGATATAGGGAATATTACCTTAGATAGAAAAAATTGGCACTAATTGTTAAACTGTCACAAGATAGAATTAAAAACTTCATTCACAGTTGGGAGGAGAGCTTAGATCCTTCCACCTTTCTATGTTTAAACATACAAGTTAAATTCAAAGCAACTCCTGGTGAAGATTTTAAATTTCCTTCATTAATTTTGGCCTGTTATGAATGGCTTTTGCTGTTTTCTGCAGTGCAGACAGCCAGAGCACTCATCTGCCAGCACACCCTCGTACACAGATGTTGACTTTCCTGTCAGGAGTGAAACAGCCCTGCTTGTTTTATGGGGTGGTTATTCTGAGGTTGGAAGATTGTTGAGCCTGGAAGAGATCACTAACCCCAGCTTGCTACTTAGCTATAAATAAGTTTGCTCTGCTGTGGACTAGTAAGTACTCAAGATTCTTACGTGAGGTTATTCACTCTTATCTAGGGCTACAGCAAACTGGGTGTTTTGAAGCCTTTGAAGAAAAGGAGCATGCAAGCCTTGCAAAAGAAGCATCTGAATAGAAATAATTCAGCCCTTAGCCATAAGGATAGAATAAAAATCTGTAAAAGTTTTAAGTTTAGGAGTAGTGTTTTAAAGTTATTTTGACTTTATAGTAGGTGAAGGAAAGATTATTTGTGTTTGTCTATGTGCATTCTTTGAGTTAGCTGTAGTGTGAAAAGTGTGCCATAAAATAATTGAACTTTATCTAAAGAGCTGGAAAGCATGGTTACATAGAATACAAAATAACCATAGTGTGGGAGAGTGTAATCTTGACTACAGGGAGAAGAAACTGGATCAGGTGGTTTAATCAAAACTATTTGTAAAAATCAGGTTTTTCCACAGTTCTTTAAATGAAAAAAAGAGAAATCCTGGTGTTGTGGAAATAAACCCGGGAGATGGAACTGTGCAAATGTGTGGTCTGGGTCTCTGTTTGGGAGGCTCAAGGAGGCAGGGTGTGTTTTTGATAATTCTCATGATATTCAGACTCTGATTCCATTCTTCTGCTGAAAAGTGTTTTGTGCCTTATCCCCAAGGAAACTCTTGTTTCTGCAACTTGTTCTTTTTGCAACAACATTTGATATTGCAGCACTTGGTGGTTTTCTTGTTCTTCCAGTAAAATTCCTTGTCTGGAAGGTCCAAGTAGTTTAGGGTTAATTACTCTCAGATAGATGGAGGTAAGGCCCAGGGGGTTTGGGAGCCTGTGCAGGGACAGTGCACTTCAGCTGGGACATCCCTGTGCTCCCTTTAGGGAAGCACTGGTTACTGGCTGTGGTACACCAGCACAGTTTTGTCTTTCTTGTGACTGTTTTGTTCTTATGGGAGCTGCTTGTTCCAGCTTTCCCCAGGAGATGTGAAGAAGAGAATATATACAACTGCCCTGTGTTTTTATAGGGATGTTTTGTGGTAAATAAATTGCTGACTGAGAGCATTCTGACAGTATCTGACACAGAGCAAGAAGCTGGACTTACCAAGGTCTTCACTGAATGAAGGAGACTTTTATTTTTAAATCCAAAAGGTCCTTAGATACTTGTGATGGTTCACACCATCTTTAAGTCATTAGAATAACCCTCTTAAAGATGTTCTAAATGGAGACAGGATTTGACTTGTGCAGGTAATGATTTAATACAAAAATACAGAGGAAAGAGCAATCACTCTGAGGGATTTAAAAGGGAAATGCTACATGATAGGTATTAAAAAGGAAGTAAATAAATCTAATAGTAGCTACTGGTTTGGATGTAGAATGGGCTGATTTGGGCAGCAGAGGGGATGATCCTTCCCCAAAGCACCTGTGTGTCAGCAGCAGAAGCAGCATTCTTGTACAGCTTTGACTGGAGTGGGGAGGCAGAGCTGGCTGCTGCAGACAGCAAGTGTTTGAAATTAATATTTGAGCTCCATCTGAATCTGGGTTCCCTCCCACCCTGTGTTTTGTAGCCTTAAAACATCACCATTGCATTTCAGTGTCATCTGGGCCACGGGTGGCATGGTGTTGTGTGTTGCTGTGTTTGAGGTGCTGAATGCACAGAGGAGTTGTGCACAGCTTCAGAGGCTGCTGAGCAGTTGAAATGTGTGCCTGCCTTGAGGAGCCACAGACACTACAGTAGTCATTTATGTAATCTTGGATAAACTGAGTCTGCTGCTTTTAAAGGTTGCTTCATGCTACCACTGGTTATATTTAATATAAGCTCTCGAAGTGAGCTAGTGCCAAGCAAAGCATTGTTTGGAGTATGGAGAAATAACCTGGGAGCCAAAATTAGCCCGTGTTCGTGTGGAGTGGTGTGTGTTTCGTCAGGGCTGCCCAGATCATGTCGTCCCTGAAGGCAGCACATTTCAGCTGGGAATGTTTCAGCTATTACAACATGGAACATGCTGGTGAGTGGTGCCAGTAACATACGCTGAACATATGACCAGCACATGCCCCCACTTCAGCCTAGGCCATGAATGATTTACTTTTTTTTCAAGCAGTTTATTTTTGAGGGGTTTTCTCCCCTCTCTCAGTATCAAGCACTGAGCTTTGTTTCTCTTTTAGTTGTTGTTGGTTTTTTTAAAATCTTCTTTTCTACTCTTGCTGTTGATTCTGTATTTCTAAAATTCTCTGCTGTTCAGCAGATAATTCTCTGTTTAGCACCACCCCTGTTTTGTTTGTGCTCTCTTGCTTAGGATGTCATCCCAGGTAATTCCCGTGGTAATGTCATTGAAACTGTGGAGACCAGTCTGATTATTTTCAACTTGTAATTGAGAGATAAAATGACCTTACACTTAATCTTTTGGGACTTGGTCTATATTCATTAGTTAGCTGTGATACCTCTTCTCTGTGTCAATTTTTCACTGTTATGTTTCACTTCTGTGAAATGGCAGAGTTTCTCCCTCATCCCTTGTCATCTTTAGTTAGATAAATGATGTGAAGCAGACACTCCATAGGCCTTTTCTGATTTTAGACTGATTTTTGATGACAGCTCAAGTTCCCAGATTGCTAGTGACTCTTCGTTTGCAGCGACTCTGGGCTGTGGATTGTGGTACAAAATGAGTGAGCACTGACCCAGACTGATGGGCTGGGGAGCTCTAGAGAGCAACAGTAGATAAAACTTTAATGTACATACAGATATAATGCATCTTTGCTGTGTGTTTCATAACATTTTAGGGAGTGTTCCCTCTTGGATGGGATCAGGCTTGACATAAAATTAATTGGACTTGGTGAGCTTTTCAGAATGAATCATCTCGTAGTTATTTGTGTGCACTGTAGGTAACAGGCTTAGCATTGCATGCTTCTTTATATAGCTTATTCTTTGAAATTCAGTTTTCTCCTGGAAGTGCATGGACTTAAAGGATACACTGTTACAGAAGACTTTTGCTTCTCCTTTTAAGTATATTGGTAAACTTGATTTTTCAAGCATTTGCAGTAATTAAAAGTACTCTTCTCATGGTTCCTGTTTTTAGAAGCCTTTTTTTAACATTCACATTAGATCTCTACAATAGTACAAGTTCATTAAAATAGCACTTTTTCCTTGTTCTAACCATACCTTTCAATAAAATTCAGGCCCTGCAGATAAACTGTAACTAACCCTTTGGTTTCTAGGTTAGTTAAAACAAACTAATTGGGAGTTAGAGCTGAAAGAACTGTCCTGCCCTGTCCTGTGTGAGAGCTCTTATGTTCACATTGTGTGCTCAAGTCAGATTAGTTTACTGGTGGGCCTGAAAAACAATCCCTGGGAAGGGAAGGGGAGAGGCTTGGGATTAGTTTCCTGTCAAGTCAGAAGTGCAACTTTTTCCATTGCCAGATGGGAAGATATTAATATAAGATTGATAATGTGGTTTTATTAGCATTTCATAGAATCGTAGAATTTTTAAATTGGAAATGATCTTCAAGGTCATTGAGCCCCACCATTGACACAGCCCTGCCAAGGCCACCACTAACCCATGTCCCCAAGTGCCACAACCACATGTCATTTAAATCCCTCTAGGGATGGTGACTTCACCACTGCCCTCAGCAGCCTGTGCTAGGGACTGACTACCCTTTCTGTGAAGAAATTCTCCCTCATATTGAGCTTAACCCTCCCGTGGCACAGCTTGAGGCCATTTCCTCTTTTGTCCCTCATTCCCTGGGAGCAGAGCTTGACCCCCACCTGGCTGCAGGTTCCCCCTGAGCTTCCTTCTCTCCAGGGTGAGCCTGGAGCACTCCTGATGCTGCCTCTGGCACCACTGGATCCCTTGTGGGCAGGTTCTCACACTAACCCCAAAGAACACAATTTTCTTATGGAACATTGTTCTGCTGGGTCACTTGGTGCTGCTTTGGTTGGTTGTGTCTCTGAGATGTTCCCGGCCACTTACTGCCCAGGCAGGCGATCCTTAGTGCTTCTGGTCATGGTTCATAGTCACAGATGTGAGCCACAAACCCTGGAATAACAAAAACAAAGAAGACCACTGTGGACAATGAAGTTGGACTGGAAAAACAGCAAAGCTGTGCTGGTGCTATTTTTAGCAGGTCCAAAGTGTTTGTGTGGTTGATGGTTCTCGTTTTGCTCTTCACCACAGGCATATCTTCAAACACAGGTATTTGATAAGCAGTTTCTGTAGTCTCTGTTGAAGTTTGCATTTTGTTTTCTGAGCAGTGATAAAGAATTCAAGGCTCTTGTTGTCTTTCCAGTTCTCTGTATTAGGTGAGAGTGTCTTGTTACTTTGCAGTTCTTGGGGAAAATTCACTAATTCTCCTGGCACTTTCATATCAGCTGACTGCTGTTTTCTCAGGAGAGTGAGCAAAACTGAATGAAAGATATAATTTATAAATGAACTAATTAATAATGTTTTTCTGATGTAATTCCTGGTGATGATTAAAGGAATGGTAATTTAAAACACCTGATGCATCTTTTTGACTCTCTAAAAGATATAACAAACTTGCATGTTAAACTTAACATCTAATGAGCAATTTGTAAAAAAATCCTGACGATTTCTTATTTTGAGAAAGGATGTTGAAAAAAAGCAGGTTTATGCAGACTGGTTTTAATCATCTAAGGTATCTGCTATCTTAGTTTTTAGCTTTTCTGACTTAAAGCCTGCATGTTGTTGTGTACTGGGAAGGTGTACATATTATTAAAATGCTGAGTGAGGCCATGGTCATAGCCAGAATTGTTAAAATCTCTCTTAGATTAATATTTTAGTTATCATCTCCATTTTTGCTTTGCTTTTCCTTAATAGGATTTAGAATATTAGTCTTTTACTTTTCCAGATGAGTATTTCTAAGTGTCTTGGTCACCCTAGGACACTAAGACTATAAAATAATTAGATGTATGAGTTAAAAACAGGGGAAATGGACTCCACATCTCTAGTAGTATTTGCTGCTACTTCAGTATTTATGGTAAATTTAACTTTGGTTATTATGGGAAATGCCACTTTTTTTTGTGGTGCTTCCTATACTGACATAGGATTGAAAAAGAAATATATTCTCAGGATAAAAGCTTTTTGTCATTATTGACAGAAGTGTAGTATAATGCTGTACACATAAAGAAAAATTTCATTTCACCACAGCATATCTTTCTGAAAATTGAAATCTTTGAAATATCAGTTGAGTCTTAAGTGTAAATGGAAACATGTTAATTTAAGTGCTGTGAAAATTAGTGTTTGCAGTTCTCTTTGTGCAGCAGCATGTGCATTGAACTCATTTGCATCTTTTCAGCTTTGCCAGACAAGGAGATTCTGCAGTGGAATTTTGAAGTAATCCTATGACTGCTGAAATTGTTAAATATGCAATCCTGGGTTGTAATTTCACTACAAAAAATTATGAATTTGTAGTGGTCAATATTTGTGCTGACAGAAATGTAATTTTAATAGCAAGTGGTATTCTGCTAGAGGAAAGATCCAGCTTACAGATATGTGGGGAGTTTATAATTGATAATTTGGAGGATTTTTTGTTATATGACTGTCTTGACAGTTCCATTGAGGGAAGATGCTCAGTTGATAAACCTGAAGCCTGACTTGGACAAATGTCCCTTGCTTTTCCAGGGAGGGTGGAAGTAAGACACCTTCCTTTATCTGTATCTCTGTGTAGGAAAACTGAAAGTTTCTGCTCATCCAGGGAAGTTTAATTGTTTGAGCAGTTGGCAGGATCTTCCTCTGCCCAAGAACGTTTCTGCAGCTGATTGCAGCTTGCTTTTTTTCAGCATTTCAATCATTTTATAAACTTAACTGCATCAATTTGCGTGCTCAAAGAAAGAGTCAGCTCAATATTAATTTTTATTTTGGAAGTCTTTAACTGATGCTGTGTCAGCTACTGCCTACAAAGTTGCTTTGGATCTGTCATATCTCACAGAATGATTTATGTATTACGTACCAGGACCTTATATTTCTTTTAGATATTCTGTTTCTAGAAAATTCAATGTCCAGAAGAGCTAAATCGCAAAATAATAACAATAAATAAAAGGTTGGAATTTGAAGCTAAATCAAAAGAAGCTCAATACATGGTTGGTTTATTCTCAGAAAATGTCAGATTGGGTTTGGTTCACACAACCTGAGGAGATGCTTTTGTCACCACCCTCCATCCCACATTCTTTGTTGTGTGGGATTGATCTGGTCTTTGTGGATTCTGACCTTGCAGGACTGCAGTTAGAGTAAACCCAGGCTGAAGAGTGTACCATGGTGTCCTTGGTTTACATAAGACAAGAACTAAAAAGTGAAAATAGTGCTTTCATCGTTAAAGCTGTTGGGTTATTAAAAAAAAAAAAAGTCTGCCTGTTTCTGGCCAGTGAAAGATTTTTCTATGTCATTGTGTTGGTATAGGGCAGGTAGGAGTATGATTAATTAAAAACAATAGATACAACATAGATAAATAAAATGGAAGTGAGTGCTTCAGTATCAGCAGGAGTAGGATGTGCTGTTGTTGTTGAGCACCTCCGGGTGTGCATTGTGGGGATGTTTCTGGGTCCCTCTGCACAGGACGAGTTACAGGAGTGTGTAACACCTGTAGTAACCTGGCACCTGTTTGTCACCTGGAATGAGGAATTCCTAGATACTAAAGGAAGGCAAATAAACAATATTTTCACTCCCCATACTTTTCAGTATTAAGATAGAAATCTTAGCTTTTTCTTCTTTATTTTTTTTAATTGCTTGAACTATTGCTTTAATTTTCTTCTATTCAATAAGAGGGAAAACAGTCCTACTTCTCACAGATACACAGGAAATTAAGTTTGTGTCATTTAGCATCCTCAAACCCTTCAGTATTTAACTGTATAGATTTTAATTATAATGTATGCTTTTAATAAGCATTTTTCATGTGCAATAGTAAAGTACTGATGGAAGTTTCTTTAGCTCTGTTTGGGAGAATGTGATATATGTCTTTAAGATAATGTGTGTGTTACTTTTTGCCATGTTGGCTTCACAGCCACTACTGTGCTCCTTAAACAGCTCCTCTTGTGCAACAAACTCTGATAGAGCTACTTAAGTCTAATTTAATGAACTAATCTCCCTTTTCCTGGAGACATGTATCTCACCTGACATTTTGCCTCTTAAAGTGGTTGTAGAAAAAGGAAGAACTGGGGGATGATCCAATGGTTTAAACAAAGATTGGGTGTTGGGAAAAATATGTTCTGTTCCCAGCTCTGCTGCACACTTGCCAAAACGGCTTGGCCAAGTCACAAATCCGTTTAATCTGTTTTTGAAAATGGGAATAATACTTCATGGGCAGGCAGATGATGAAACTTCAGTGCTCTTTTCCAGCAATTTTTATCAGGGAAGAGCTTTGCCTTTTCTTTTAAAACCAATCCTTTGGGTTTTGAAGGGGATTACTTGGTGTGCAGGGTGAGCTCTTTAACTCCCTCCCTGCTCCCTGTTTTTGAAGACTTGGTGCTGTTTTTCCTTCAGGCTTTCTTACATACACTGTTCCCATGTGAATGCTGCTATCCCTAAACTTTGGTGTCCCTCAGAGTTCAAAACCCACTGGATTTACCAAGCTGACCTGTGCAGTATGTCAGTGTTTTCTAATGGAACACTAAGCAGTGGCTTAGTTATAGTTAAGACCCTGAAAGTAGCACAGAAATTAGTTTTGGAAGCTTATCTTTCTATATTCGTTCAAATCTCAAGCTTTCAAAGAGAATGGCTAGAACAGCTGCATATTGGGAGTGTTGTCTTGTGTAATATAGCACAGCACAGCTTTTAAATTCAGGTCTCATGATGTCTTTTTGAATCAAAATTAGACTGTGAGGTGGCTTAAACTTACTAAAGCATCAGGAGACTTCTACATTTCAGCTTGTGTAGCTTTCTGCTGAATCAGTATCTATCACTGGAGATGGCAGTGGCTCCTGGCAGCAGGGAACTGGAGTTAAGGTGGCTGGGAGCATTGCTAGTGCAGGAAGCCCAGGAGAGCCATCCCTGTATCCCATGAAACATCCTCAAGGTCAGGCTTTTATTGCAGAGAACCTGTGCTTCAGGAAATGTGGTTTGTGTTGTTCATTACTTTAGTAGGTGTTGTTTGGAGTGGGTTTCATTTTGCTTAATGTTGAAGAGGTGCGAGTAGGAGTCCGTGGTGTGTGTGCACCTAAACTCCCTTTAAACCAGTGCAGCTCAGCCATCCCTAGCCCTGATTCAAACCCCTTCCAGCTTTTCC
Source organism: Sialia sialis (assembly GCA_009812075.1). NCBI lineage: Eukaryota > Metazoa > Chordata > Aves > Passeriformes > Turdidae > Sialia > Sialia sialis. Next base: position 3,120,260 of record VRYO01002184.1, on the reverse strand, counting down.
CTGCTGTGCCAAAGGCATCACAAAGTGTCTGCCCATTTTTACTCACTCTAGAGACACACGACAAACGTGGGCCCAAGTTTATGCTTGGAGATGTTAATCCCTTGCCTCTGTGGCCATGCTGCACCCTCTCCTTCTCTGTGCTGGTGCTCCCTCAGTACATGACAATGATTGGCCTGTGTTCTCATGAAAACTTTTATTGAGTCTATTTTTTTTATTCCTGGACAGATTCCTACTTGCGTGACTCTCTGACTGGTTAAATCATGTCTGTTGTTTTTATTTGCTTTTATCCTTCTGTACTTGTCTGCTGCCCCTTACACAGCCCACGATTTGAGAACTTGGCATGGTCTCAGAACAGCTCAGGAGAGGAGGAGGAGGAGTGCTTCTTGAAGGATATTTTCCAATAACAACGTGCTTGTTGTAGATTGGTTTCTTTACTTTGTCTCTTTTCAAACTTCTTGGCGTCTTGATTGGTTCTTGAGTGTCCACACAAGTGACAAAGGAACCTAAATTTATGTCACACTGTGGAGCAGTCAGCGCATAGAACGTTTCTAGAGGATGTACGTACTCAGGATAAAAGTTTTAGGAATTTGCAAATAGAAGGAAAATTGAAAAGTTGTTTGAACAAACATTCTGGAGAGCATCCTTGGTTTATAAAAAAAATCACAGAATATAATACAAAATCTTAATATCTGTTAAGATTCCCAGCCCAGCAATATCACCACAGTAAAACAGATATGGAATGGCTCTTGACCATCAGATGTCTTTAGGTAGGCAACTGTGAAATTTAATTAATGCCCTTAGCTGTGTGAGAGGAGGCTGAAAAAAGCCTGTTCTTTGACCAGACAGGCAGATTTAGGGGGGAAATTAAACACTGCTGTCTACTCAAAGTTCGAGTTGGTAGGAAGCACTTTTTGTCGTTCTTCAATGGCCTGAGTTAGTCATGGATTTCTGTGTCAAATAAAGGGTTGTGCTGCTCTTGAAAGCAGAGTTCTGCCTTGAAAAACCGATCTAAAATAAACTTCCTGGAATTGGGAATAATGATTGTGCACCCCTGCCTCAGTGGGTAGCTGCTCTCTTGGTAATGATTGGGAAGTTTGGGCATAATTTTGCAATGGAATGCAGGTCTGTGATGAGGTAATAAATGAATGAAGGCTTTTGTTACTAAAGTAATGTATGAGTCACAAGTGCTTTTTTTATGATTATGCTTGCGTCAAAACACATCATGACAGCACTTGTTCACTGTACTCCTCCTACTGCTTTCATTGTAAGCAATGTGAGATGCCAGGAACTGCCTGTTTGGCTCCCAGCACTTTGGTTTGCTTTGCTGGTAGCTTTCATTTAACACTGATTGATATTATTAGAACCTCAGTGTTTCCGTATGAACTTTTGCACCCCCACGAGTGCCCTGTGACTGAGACTGAGGTGCCAGGCACTCGTAAGCAGCCAACTTGGTGGCAAAAGATGGAGTGGGTTTGGTTTGTCAGCTTTGGCTCAGCTGTGGCTGTAAATCCTGTGCTTTATGGGAAGTTTTGGAATGGCATTTACAGTCACGGAGAAAGTTGGAGCGTGCATATTTATGGTTAAATGCAGTTATCTGGAAGCAAGAAAAAAATGATAATTGATTTCTGTTTTCCTGTTGCAAGTGTTTTGTTTGTGTTTTTTAAGCAGGAAGCTGTTGTGTTTCAGAGGGATGTATGTAGGCTTTGTTGGGACTGTTTGCAATTTGGCAAAGGTAGTGGCACTCAAGCTTTTGGACAAATGTTAAATTGTTTTTATAGTTTAGTAGGAAATGTAGGAATTGAGACCACACAACCTGGCTCTGCATACAGCTTTTGTGTACAGAGATGCTAAACACCCGAAAATGCAGTGTTTCCATAGGCTGAGTTTCTTTTGTATTCACAGGCTGGGGAGCCTCAAATTCCAGAGGCATTACATGAGCAGTTTTAATGAATTAGTGTCTGGTTTTCCTGCAGCAGATGTGACAAGCAGCTTTATAAGCTGCTTCCCATCGATCGCTGTTTTCCAGCTCTTTTGTGTCTTTCTTTTGCTCAGAGAAAAGCAGGGAAGAGCTCGGTTTCTACAGTAACTGCTGCCTACACTCCTGCCTGCAGGCCAAGTGCTTTCTCAGTCCTGCAGCCTGTGCAGGGCTACTGCATTGAAATTCTGTAGGTTTTGTTTGGGTTTCTGCTCTTTTTTTTTTTTCTTTTTGCTGGTTTAAATATTTTGCCCTTTAAGAAAAAGAGGAGAATGCAGTGGAAATTTGCGATTTTGAGATAGGTAGTTTTAATTATCCACATTGCCATGATTGTAAGATAACCTAAATGTTTTTGCTGCTGATTGGTAGCAGTGTTGTGTGGTTGGTATGGAAAGAAAAGAGATCCTGGCTGCTGAAACAAGAACCTTTGAAAATCTGTGATGCACTGTGAACGTGCATTTCTGTAGCGTAATAATGCAGGGGAGGAGTGAGATCAGCTTCAAGTTGTTGATAGAATCCTTTACGTTTGCAGCAAAATTTGCTGTAGTGGAACAAGTTCAGCACACTTCAGTCTAAAGTCTCAAATAACCTTAGAGAAACTGCTGTGAGTACAGGGTTAAAAATGCCCAGTTTCTCATGACGTCAGCTCCGTGAGTGGGAACGGGCTGAGCACCATTTCAGATGGGGTCATGTGTTTATTACTCGGTTTGTGTTTGCTGCTGCTGCTTCAGGAATGTTCCTGTTGTCGTCATCGATATTCTGCTGTCATAGGATCATTTTTTGATGCAGGCAGGCTTGTTCCAGACCCTTCTGAGGCAGGTCAGCACTGTTCCTGTAAGGAATATCAGCCACCAGCTTTACATACTTATGCACTTGCTAAAACACGAGCAGGGAAGTCTGTAACTGAGGTTTCCCATGGGGAGCCTGTAATTTACAGCTAGATTGTATTTCCAGCCTTTGCTTACAATTTGCTACAAGTGTTTTATTGGCCAACTTGAATTAACATGAGGCTACAGCAATATTTCATCACTTCTGATGCTGCATAGATGTTTGCTTTTGAATCTTAAGAGATCAGAAAATAGAGATAGATGGATCAGCGGTCTTGCTCTTTAGGGTGTTTTCCATCCTGTTAGATGGCACACCTGAAAAAAATACCCAAATCCTTGTGAAGAGAATGCCAGTGCTCAGAATAAAAATTCTAATTGTTGGTTTAAAAATCTGCCAGTGATTTGTTCCTTATGGCGTTAGAGGTCGAGCGTGCCTCGAGCCCTCCCAGTCTCTGTGTGGAGGACATGCTGTGCAAAGATTGATCTTTGGACCACAGAAATCAATTGCAAAGGATACAGGGAATTAAGGGGAACACGTGTGAGGTCGGGATTCAGCCCCCAGAGGAAAAAGCTGCCACTCTTTAAAGGGCAATTGCTTTTTGGGTAACCTCTAGAAGTGTCCTGACTAGTAATGGCCAAGTATAATGGAATGTAAATTTCTGATGAATTAGCCACATCAGGACTTAGTTTCAAAGCAGGGAGGAGGAGGAATCCATCTCATCACAAGGGATGTGGACATGGCCCTGCAGGAAGTGATGCTGAGTTCTGGCTGGGGTGATTTCTCACAGGCTGCAAGAGGAGGGCATCAAAAATGTCCTTTCTAAAAATCTGCTAAAGGAGCTGGGCTTTGTGTTACATTAAAATAAATATATTTTCTCATCACCAGTCCCCCATCAATAGAGAAAACCAGATAGTCCTGTTGCCTACAGTGGAGAAAGGTTTACAAATGGCATGTTAAAGCTAAAATCTCTGACAGGAGCAGAAGCTGGCACCTCATGTAGGTGAACAAGCACCTATATGAACGAATTACCCATTGAGGAAGCTATCCCTGTTTAGGATTATAAGAAAATAATTACAATCTGACTAGTTTTATACTGGATCACTCTTCTTCTGTGTATCCATAATAACCCCTTTCCTATACTCTTAGTGATGGCAAAATGTTACAACACTTTTAATGGAATCCTAGAAAAGATTTTGTAAAACAAATATCTGAACAGTTATTTCTGTTTAAAGAGTCAAGACGATGCCTGGTGTAAAAGTTGTGTAGTATTCTCTTAATAACCTTTGTTAGTAATCGTTGAGTGCTGGGAGTTTTCAGGTGGCTATTCAATATATGACTATTTGGATGGATTTATACATCAACTTTGTTCTTTGCTTGGAAGCCCAGACTTTAAACTGTTGGGTACTTTTTTGAAATAAAACCAGCAGTTCAGTTCAATTTGTCTTCTTAATAAGTTTTGGGTTTGTTGATTCTTTTAGCTCCAAAGGTGATGACTCTATTCCAGAAATTGACTATGGTATTGACTTCCAGTTCAATTAAACACAGCCCAAAGTCTTAAAAATAAATTCTAGATGTGAATAATTCAGTATGCCTGTTCTTGGTGTTGAGCAGTCAGAAACCCTTTGGTAGAAAATTCAGACACTGAAATATGTAATCATACTTCAACTTGTTGAGATTTTTTCACTTCCATGTATTTCTAGTTGTATTTGTCAAGACTCATCTTTTAAGTCTTGTTTATTTAAAAACCAGTTAAAAACCACAGCCACATATTGTTTAATCTATAATTAATATCCTATTAATGCATTGTGATGGAATCAATAATAAATGAAGCAGCAAATGGAGAAAAGATGAAATTGGGGTCCTTGTGCTTTCAGTCTGAGATTTCCCCATTAGCAGGAAGTCAATCAAATTGTAATTTCCAAGCACCACGTTTCAGTGGGCTTTTGCTGGAATGGACTTGGTGCTGGAGAGAGACTAAAGGACCTCGATTTAATTGAATTTTTTTCCTGGAGAAGCCCAAGGGTGGATGTTAGTGCAGCCCTCTCCTGCCTAAGGAGTGGTTGTAGGAACCCTGGGGCCAGGCTGTGCCAGCAGGGTCACAGTTTGGGCACAAGCAGCTGTAGAAGTTGAAGTGAAGGATTTGTATCTGTACAAATGAGAAAACTGTTCACTGCTTGAGAGTGTAATTGGAGGAAATGAGTTGTCCAACTCCATGTTTGGAAGGCTTCAAAAATTGGAGAGACAAAGGCCCTGAGCAACCTGGTCTAAGTTGAAAGTTACCCTGCTTTGAGCAGGAGGTTGAGCTAGACACTTTCAGAGATCTCTTCCAAACCCCATTTCTCTCTAGTTGTGTCTAAAAGATGTAAAAACTCAATTTTGCTTGCCTTTTGAAATACAAGTATTTCAAAAGTGGGCCTGGGAGTGTGAACTGTAGTGATTGTCAGTGTGCACATCTTTTACCACAAATATAAATAAATGAATTGGCTGGGAGAGTCATTTTTACTGGAGCAATGGGGGAGTAGATCACAAGTAGGTAGGTAAGAGGAATTAGAAAGTGAATTAGTTTAAAATCTCCCTTCCGTGGAAAGGTGACCATAGCTAGAAGTATGGTGATTTCCATGGGGGTTTTTTTTGTTATTTCACTGATCAAAATAGCAGAAGAAACTACAAATAATATCATTATCATCTCAGGTTGGTGTACAGTCAGAGAAAACTGAAGTGGAAAAGCTGTGTTTGGTGGTGCAAATGTTGATAATGACCTCTGCTTCTCTTTGGGGAGAGTTGAGCTGCCTGTATTCACCTTGAAAGTATTTGAAGTCAAAAATCGACACAAGCAATCTCCCAGATGCTGACTGGGTTCTTTTTTAAGTCTTGGCTTTTTAATGTGAAAAGTTGAAGCTGTCCTTGGCTCTCAGTAAATCAACAAGAGTTCAAAACCAGGCATCTTGTTATTCTTTTAGATCTGTTTAAATCTCAGGGAATCTTTAAGTTAACAGGGGTTCAGTATCACAGTCAAGGTGAGGGAATTGAGCTGTGCAGTTGTAACTACTGTGACTTCAGGGGTTATCACTGCTGAACCCTTATAATCTATTTGAATGTAAAATCTGGAGGTGCTGATAAAAGAACCTGCTGATCAAAGTGGCACAGCAGCTTCTGTCTGATTTTGGTCCTGGTTCTTAGAAGGCAATTAAACTGGAATAATTCAAAGGATGCTGAGGCACTGGGTGTCATGGCAGGGCTTATGTACAGGGAAGAAATTGAATTCTTCTGCTGTGTTTTGGTTTCCCAGATAAAGACAGGATGAAATAGTTCCTTCCCAGTCAGATGGAGTTTCACACAGGCAGAACTGCATGTGTATCATCAGCTTTTCCCTGCAGCATGGACAGAACTGTTGTGGGGAAGTGAGAAAATACTGGAAATACAGATGTGACAAAACTAGACTTTTTACATTTTACCCTGAGACACTCCTCTGGCACCCTGCAAAGGTCCTAAACTCTGCAGAGGTCCTGCCTGGATCAGCATTGCTGTTTGCCTGGGAGCTGCAGATATAGAGGAGTTTGTAATGATGTGATACTTGTCTGTTTTCCAGCAGTCAACCCACAATAAACTTTTTTTTAATTTAAAGAAGAATAATTGAGGTAATGAGTTGCATTTTAGTTGTGACACCTCTGTGGCTTCTTGGATTGTGCAGTGGCTCTGTTGTGATGCTCACCTGGACTTGTCATCAATAAATGTACAAAATAGCTTACAAAACTGCTTTATTTCTTTGGGATTTTTATATAAGTGGGTTGTCTAGGTGTGTTTCTCCTCCAGCCGCCATCCTATGGTAGTGTATTATGAAACTGTTGTAAGCTTTTGAACAGTGAATAAAACCCAGTTCAGCTTATTGAGGACTAAATGTTTGATGAGGTCTCTCCCTGTGGGTGTTTCTGTGGTTTTTGTTTAGTTCATTGTATAACTAAAGAATATGCCAAAACCAACTTGATTCTGATCAAATTAGAACATGTTCTGTACTTTGATTTTAGATATAAATATATTATATTTGCATAACTGCAATTTATTCAGGAATTCTGTTGGTTAGAATACACCCTTTATTCTGCTTTTTGGATGAATTCCAGCTATAAAAATATCCTTCCTTTAAAAAAAAAACTCTTTGCAAATATGAATCAATTGACAGATGTGGTCTTTTGATAATATTCAGGTGTTTATTGCTCTAACCAATTTGTAAGGATGTTGTATCTTCCTTACACCAGCCTTTCAGGTTGCCTTGTTGCAGAGATGCCCACAGGGAGATGATGCATTCAGAGCTGCAGTGGGGTGAGAGGGGAGATCCTGTAATATGTGTGTGCCTACATGGAATATTCAAGGAACTGCTGAGGATTCCTCTTCTGCTATTCCATCTTCCTGGAACTGGTGTCTAAGGTTGTGGGATCCACCTCTTCCCTATGTGCCTGCTGCCCATCCTCACCCTGCTGTGGCACAGGAGGGCTCCAGTTCCTCAGTGCTGTGCAACCTGGGAACTAGCACCTAAAGCCATGTCCAATTCTTCCCATATTTTTATTGAGTTTAACTAAATTTTGTCTATAAAGTATTTAAGGTTAAATTAAAGATATGGAATAGCCTCATGAAGTGCTTAGGAAAGGTGACTAAAATTTAAATCTGTGTCTGTGTCAAACAGATGTTGTTTTTCATTTTCTCATGGGGATTTTTGCTTAATCTTTGCCTGTCTTTGCATACACTTGAGTGTTGTTTTTATTGCTGCTTTAAAGAAATGATTGGAAAATATCTTTATTAGCAAAGCAACTAAGACCCCTTTCCACTGGCACTGAAACAATACAAGCACTAAATACTTTCTACTGGAAAAAGGGAAGAAATTAGTTGTTACTGAATATATTTGAAAAATCCAACCTAGAAATTGGTCCATTTAAGTTCCTTGCTGAAATGCATGTTCAGTTTTTTGGCATAGATTCTGTTCCTAATTTAGTACATTGAGCATATTTCAGAAATAGGTCGTCTGTTAAATGCGGACACGGTCCGTACTCAGAAGTAAGACAGAGAGAAAAGGAAGGTCACTGTCAATTCTTTCTCTTTTTCCTGATCCTTGAATGTGGATTGTAAGGAAAAAGAACCACTGTGGTGCATGTGGCAAGGGACAGAGTGAAAATCAAATGCTGCCTTTGTTCTATAAACATCCTTAGATTCATTTTAAGATATGAAAGCCAAAACAAATGAGAGTTCATTTCTAAGGCTACTCCACAGCTGAGTGTTCCTGCCAATTCTTACATCACTTTTATGTTTAATATATTTTTCCAGAGAAATGATCACTTTTATTTACAGTCTGTATTTTGCATTCATAGCTCATTCCTTATCCCTTGTTCCAGCATGTGCTGGTTTCCTTTCTGTATAAAACTAGATCTGTCTAGAAGCACTTACAAGTAAAACAAACCTAAAGCCCAGCATTTAGTGAGGTTTGTTTTTGGGTATGGTGTTGTTGGAAAGTCCTTTTCATCATGTGGGAGGTGTGTAAATGTCATCGTGCTCAGTGTAGTCTTACAACTTAAGGACAAGGAGGTAGTAAAGTTACTTGAACTGTATTTTTATAGATGCTTTTGTTGAGACAAAATTAAGTTTCTTATTTGCTCAAGATTGAGCAAATTTATTTACTGAGAAGTTAGGAACAAGCGTGTCCTGTTTAATTGGGTTCGATTCTAAATGCTGTGCACAGGGATGTGGAAAGGGGATTATCCTAAGGTACATTCATTGTATTTTATTTTTCAAAATTTTCAACAGTTGCACATTGTTAATTTCTTGTTTGTCATTCAATTTAGGTATGTAATCCTTGGTAATACATGAAAATAGGCAGTTTACTGAAATTGGGTCTTAAATTCAGCTCTGGAAAAAGGTATTTGAACATTATGCTAAAGCAGCAGTATACTCTGTAAATGAGCAGAATTAGAATTGTTATATGTTTAATTTAATAGGTGTTTTAAGAGAAAAGAACCCAAATCTCTTAGACCACTCTATGAAACTGGTTAGACCTCAAATTGGCCAACATTCATGCTTCTGATTAATTCTGCTATTGTGGACCAGCTTGTTCATTTGTTGAAGCCATTCCCTGGCATCATAAAATAATGAGGTTTTGTTTTTAAAATAGCTCTGCTTTGGGGCTACTGCGAGATCAGGATGAACCTCAAGAAATTTAGAGACAATGCACTAACTACCCTTGTTAGAAAGAATTGCTTGTATTCCTTTACAAATGTCAGTTGCTTACTTTTTCTGGTCCCGTTGATCTGTACAATGAAGATGGTGGTGGGTAATTACATAAATACTGTAGCTTATAAATTCTAAATGAGCTTAGGTGATAATGTGCAAGTTATTCAAAGTCTTACATTCTGTAAACAAGTGGCTCACATACTTGTTTGGTTTTGTTTTTTTTTTTTTATTTTTCAGCTGTACTTTCAGGTTTCCCAGCACAAACATCAAGATAACATTCACAGCTCTGTCCAATGAAAAGAGAGAAAAACAGGAGGCCCCGGAGTCCCCAGTGAAGCCTGTGCAACCCCAGATCTCTCCCTTAACAATAAACATTCCAGACAACATGGCTCACCTGATCAGCCCTCTCCCTTCTCCCACAGGAACTATCAGGTATTTAAACCCTGCAGGTGGGAGCAGGACCACGTACAGGCAGGCTCAGCACAACTTTCTCATTCAGTATTTTGATTTGGAGGTCAAAATTTGGCTGAAGCTCAGCCTTACCTGCTGAGAACCCCCCTTTCTGCTGACATGGTTGCATGAACAGTCTGTCATACTCTGGTTTAACATATTCAATGTGTAACAATCTGCTCTGGCTTTTTCTTGCATTCCAACAATTTAAATTGCTTTTTGCCCTTGCATGCTTATTGCAACTCTTCAAATGAGACACTTTTAAATGACACCATTTTAAAACATCCTCATTTGCCACTGTCCTCCTGAAGTTCATCATCAGGAAAAATGGTGTGGAAAATGGCCTGATCTCTTACTCCAGCAGATTTGTTGGTTAGTCACTGCTGGAGGGGAGCAGACCTTTTACTTGAAGCACAGGCTGAGGTGCAGAGCTCAGTGTCAGGATGATCCCAGGGAGGGTGAGCCAGGATTGCAGCCGTTGTCCCACTTGTTACCTGGGACCAAACTAAATTAAACACAAGCAACCCATCCTCACAAAAAGGTGAAATTACTTCAGATGGAATTTTTCACAGTCTTGGAAAGATCAGGAGCAAAACTTCCATGTCAAGGCACTGAAAGTTGTTTCAGTTATGTACATGGTTTTGAAAGATTTTTTTGTCCCCTCTCACTTCCTGTGTCTTCACTTGAGTGAAGATCTGTCCATGCCTGCCTTTTAAAAAGGTACAACTTGTTAATGAGATTTGAATGGAAGGATAATTGACTTCTTGCATCCTTGCCAAGCTCTTGCTCTCTGTCTGAGAGTGTTTAATGACACCTGCCTGAATGATGGAAGTACAGAGAAAAGATATCTAGACTTGTCTGTGTAACAGGTTTGTGTTCTTATAAGAATTCAGGGAAAACACATCTTGCCAATGATAGAGCACCTCACAAATATTTCAGATAATATCCCATCTATCACCATTGTCTTTGCCTTGCTGTGAATTTTGTAATTCTCTTCAGGGCTTTCATGCACCTGTTGAGTAGTTTATTACAGAAAAAAAAAAATGACAGTTTTGAGTCTATTTTGAGAGCAAAGCCTGACAGTTTCTCTGCATATCATCCTGTTTTGTGGAAGACTTGTAAACTTGCTTTGATTATACCATATGTGTCGCTTTGTCAATATATGCTGAAGTGAGCAGAGCAGAGGGATCTTGTCAGCTGATATGTGCAAACACAGAGCAGGAGTGACCTATATCTAAAAAAATAAATTAGCTACACATTTTGGCTCTAACCAAGGATGCTTCTGCACAACACTTAAAAAATGCCATCTCTTATAGTAAGTATATCACTAGCAACAAATCATGGGTGGATTTCTTGGGAAGTGAAGCTTTGATACTTTCAGTATTAGTATATATTGCTCAATCTGTAGTGTTTGCCTCCTTCTGTACATGAAAAAGGAGGTAGCAAAAAACTTGAGGCACCAGGCAGACAAACAAACCTTGACAGATGAAAATTGTTAAAGCTTTAGTGTATAGATCTAAATAACATTGTCTAGATTTATTTGTTGATGTTTTGAACCACAGCTTCAAAGATTAAAGATTATCTTGGGAGAGAAGGCTGGTTCTGGGGGCACAGCATGTGCAGCTATTGAGTTTTTTGAAATAGGTTTTTTTGGAATTTTTGAGGGCTGCCTTGCAGTATGAATTGCAGAGTCTGTGTCCTTGCAAGAGAGCTGCCAAAATTATTTTGGGGAAGGGGATAAACCTCACCTGCTGACTTTCTCTTTCCTCTTGGCTAAAAGGAAATCATAGAAGAAAATTGGCATGGTGCAGCTGCAGTCCCTGTGGATCTGCAAGGCAGGGGACACTGGTAGAAAGATGTTCCAGTGGAATTATATAGAGTTTTACTTGTTTTTCTATGATGGATGGCAAAATGTGAAGTGTTAGGAGATGCTTTTTTAGTGTTTGGCATCATCTCTTGCTTTCTAACAATGTATCTGCTCTGTTGGCCCATACTGCATTAATTCAGCTGAGTCACTGCTGATGCATGCCATTTGTAGATAAGTTTGATTTTTATACACATGTCTATGTGTAAGTATGTGCACACACCTGTAAAGATTTAAAATAATACTGGTTTCAATTTAAATTAGAATCAAACCTTTTTTTTTACCTCACTGCTTGCTATATTTTCTCAAAAGTGCAGAAACACTGCACAGGAGAGATGATTTTTTTTTGGGGGCAGACTGAACACAAGCATATGGCAGAAATTCCATGCAAGATGTGTGTCTGAAATTTTGTGGTTGCTGATGCAGCTAAGGTGGACTTAAGGTGGCAAATCTTACACAAATACATTACAGCCTGATCAATCAGCTGGTCCTTGTTGTCTTGAGGAGGAGAGCCTGAGCAAGGCTTCTGGTTCCATGGCTGGGTTAGGAAGGCGTGGAAGGTGGTTTGGAATGAAAGTCCTGACAGCCCTTTAGCTGCAGCCTCACAGCTCTGGTAGTGGCTTTGCTGCAGCAAGAGCTTTTTGATGAGACATAATGTGGTGATATACTGTATAACAAAATAGTAGGATCTTCTTTTTATGCTCTACAGTGCTGCAAATTCCTGCCCATCGAGCCCCCGCGGCGCAGGCTCTTCAGGGTACAAAATGAGTCGTGGAATAGCATCTGACCTACATTTGATGGCTGACAATTCACAGTCAGAAAACGACAAGGAAGCTTCAGGGGGAGACAGCCCAAAGGTAAACACAGCTTGAAACCAATCCCACAGATTACACCTGAATTGAATGAAAGATTTGGGATGTTTTGTTTGCTAAGGTGTATGCACTGATAATTTCACATGCTTTAAAAACAATGTGTAGGGTTGTGTGATCAGATGTGAGATTGATTGATGGATTGATTAATCCCTGTCCCCTTTTAGGAGAGGCTCTCTTTGCATTCTCAGTTATAGATCAGTTTGGAGGCTATTGAAAATTCTTTGCTTTTATAGATATCTGCAAAATTTATGTTATGTTAAAATTGCTCATCAGAAAAACAAAGCTTTCTTGGTTTCCTTTCTGCCTCAAGATGTTGGTCATCCAAAAGTGCCCTAAGTCAACTTAATGATGTTTTATGACTTTCGATCTAATAAGCAGTATGTGTATCCCTTCAAAGTTTGTTGATGCAGACTTTTCTTGTTTTTGCCCAGGATGACTCTAAGCCACCCTACTCCTATGCACAGTTAATAGTCCAAGCAATTACAATGGCCCCGGATAAGCAGCTTACACTAAATGGAATTTATACGCACATAACTAAAAATTATCCCTACTACAGGACAGCAGACAAGGGCTGGCAGGTAATTCTGATTTCTGGAATTTTTATTTTTATTTTTTTTACGTGTGAGCAATACTGGCAGCTGTAAATGGTCATGAGCAGGCAGTTGGTAAGCCTTATAACCCTTCAGAAATAGAATTTGTCAAATGAGTGTGTTGTCTTTCTTCTGATTGTATGTTTTCCAACCAAGTGGGCAATTAATGTTAGTCTGTATTTGAAATCCTGCTTTGTTGATGGAATGGTGTTCTCTAAACCTCTAGTAGGGATGCAGACAGACTTTGGGGAAAGCAAAGTGCATTTGGCAGTGGGTTTGAATCCTGTATGCTCTCTAGGAATGGTGTCATGTTCTGCAACTTACAGTTGTGTAAACATCCGTGTTGCTATCTTGAGATAAAATTGAGATATTAAATGCTCCAAGTTCAGTTCTGTGTGAAAACAGTGATCTTGCCCATGCAGCAGGTGAGGGAACAAGTGTGTTATCTGTCATTATCTCACCCTGCTTCGTGCACTGTTTGATTTGTGAACTTGCCCATTCCTGCACCGAGTTGGACCAAATTTTCCAGCTCTGCAGAATTAATTTCTGCTTTCTTTTCACTTTCACAAGACTAGTCTCAGCTTTTGCCAGGATGACTAACCAAGTACAAATCAGTCTGGCAGAGCCTTCCCAGCCACACGTGAGGGCTGTGGTGCTGCTCTGGGTGTCTCAGAGGCCAAGAAGCACAGTTTGCAGGGCCTGGAACACCTGGAGCACACAGTCCAGCGTGGGCTGTGCTCACTCTGCAGCTAATGTCAGGGAGCTAAAACTTAGATTAGGTGAGGGGGAAAGTGAGGGAGTGCTAACATTGGCTGCACAATGGAAGACTGAAGAATACAACCCTTCCCTGTAGAGGAAAAGATTCTTAAGCATTAATCACATACTTATTTGTCATATGGCCGAAATGAAAGCTGCATCACTCTCCCAAGGTTAGTGGGGAACGTAGCTGTTTGCTAAGGGTTTGGTTAATCAAGGACTTGGCTGTTGTGGCTGGGAAGTCTCTTTTGTTTCCCATTCCCACATAACAGTGCAGTATCCTGGCTGCAGTCATGTTGTTTTAGCAACAAGACTCTGTTTATAAAATGTTGATGCGTGTTTTGCTTCCTATTTTGCGGTACCTTGAGTATCTGTGTAGATAATGTTGCTCTGTGAGCATCATGAACCCAACACACACACACAGAGCTGTGCTGAGGCAAAGAGCTCTGCCATAGAGCAGGGTGTGGATTTGGGGGTGTAAGGCTGCCTAAAGCCAAGGTGATAGGCACAGCAGACAGTGTGTTCTGGAGTCATTAATCAGCAGCTATTCATGGAAACAATTGGAAAAGCTGAAAATCAGATGCTGTTCAGTCACTGCTCTGCCAGCTTCTGCACATTAGGAGTTGGATTGTAGCTCGGGTGACTTAGGATAGATGCTTCAAATGATATTTGAGGTTATTTATGCACATATTATTCAAAACATAAGAGTACAAACACATGTAGAGTGTCCCAGTCTCATACTTTAAGAAACAGGGGTATTTATATCCTTTAGCATACAATGGTCTCATTTTGATGAACATCTGAAGTCTCCTCTCTGTGAACTTATTTTAGCAGGTACTTTTGGATCTACTCCTTTATTCTAGCATATGGAGAAATAAATAAAATTTATAAATATGTTCTTGGCATCTTTCTAGTTATGTTTCCGTTTCTGGCAGGGAAAAAGCCATCTCTGGTTTCATCAGTTTGCATTCAAGAAATCATATGTGGTTATCACTGCTTTAAGTTTCCAAACTTGCCATCACGGTCATGAACTCAGCTATTTGAGCAAGTTTTACATTTGCTTTGCGAATTTTTGAGAGCTTTTGTTAACATAAAGCTTTTTTCCCATTCACCTCTGTTCCCCCACAAGTGTTTCAGGGTGAATCCTAAGCATCAGTCTCTTCTTGTTCAGTGATAATACTGAGAGAGATTTTGGGGTTTATGTATGTTAAAAAATGAAAAAATAAAAATTCTGTGTGCAAAACCAAGCACTGATAGAACCAGTTGAGAGTGTCAGCAGTTGTGTGCATTGCTCTGCTGGAGGAGTGGGGAATGTTGCAGGATGTGGGAATGTGCAAAGGGACAGTGGTGATAAAGATCTGGAGGAGCTGGTTCGGGACCTGCTGCCATTTGGTGTTTTAATTGACACATTAAATTCTTGGCTCTGTTATTGAGACAAGCTGGTCTGTGGGTGAATTCACAGCAATCCAGCTGTCCTTGGAACTTGTGTTATTTAGCCTTTTCTTTCTGAGCTGTGGAATAGTTAACAGAATTACCACATAGGATCAGAATCAGTATATGCTGTGTTCTGCTGGCCCTCCTGGAGGGAGCTGGGACACCTGGGGAAGGGTGGTGTACAAGCACTGATCATTTTTATTTTTGTTTTTAACACTGCATTCTGCACAAGTATTTGTAGTGTTCTAAACATTGGTTTCAATCACCGTGTTTCTCATGAGAGAATGAAATAAATGGGATTCCTGTTATTTCCAATTAGCATACTGGGTTTTTAATATTGGGGAAAGATTTGACAAATGCAAGAGTCCTTTCAGGTTTACAGCACTGCTTGGTAGTGCTCTGAGTTCTGTTAAATGAAGGAATTAAAGAGCTGCACCCCGAGTCTCCTGTAGTACAAACTGCTGCAGTAGGCCACATTCTGACTTGGAAAAGTTATATGAATTCTACATATTTTTTTATGTTCCATAGAATTCAATACGTCACAATCTCTCTCTGAATCGTTATTTCATCAAAGTACCACGTTCCCAGGAAGAACCAGGCAAAGGCTCATTCTGGAGGATAGACCCTGCCTCTGAAAGCAAATTAATAGAGCAGGCTTTTAGGAAAAGGCGGCCTAGGGGAGTACCTTGCTTTAGAACCCCTCTGGGACCACTCTCTTCTAGGTAAGGAAAACCAGATGAACAAAAAGACTATGGCTGTTGTTTAATCTTCAGGCTGCTACAGACTTGATAGCTTTGGATACAGTCACAAGTTTAGTAATTTAATTTCATCCAGACTCAGTGTTTGAATTCTGTGTGTTTCATTAGGAGGCTGCCCCATACACCAGGCTTGTGTTAATTGCTTGTTTTTAGTGTTAAAGAACTCGGTTTGCATAACTAGCTATCAGACTGTTAATGTATGCAAGCCTTGCTGTACCTTTGATGGGTTTTGCAGAATTATAATTTTAATTTCTAACTGCCATCTACTGGATTTTAAAACTGTTTGCAAAGAAAATTCTCAGATACCAGCTACCATTTTGTTGACCTTAGAGATGACAATTGTGTATTCAGTTTGATAATGTTCAAGGAGAATTTGTGATGGGGAAATATCTGGGTTTAAATTATTCCCTCTCTAAAGTTATGGCCTTTCTGCTGGTGCAGATCTTTTTCTACTTGCCCTGTAGCCTCAGATTTGCTCATTGTTCTTCTCCACCAGAAGAAATGTTCATGTTTTGCAGATTTAGAGTCTCCCTAAGAAGGCATCCAGCCACTTCTTCTCTGTTAACTGTACCTGGAGTTTGCTTTTAAATTCTGTCCCTGTTTAACAGAAGCTTTTTAAAAGATCCTGAGCTCTGGGTTGTAGCTGTGCCCTCCCTGCTGTGGGCAGTGTGTTACGGTCTCATTAGAGGAAGGTCGTGGGCTTTCACAGTTCAGAAGTTAAAACACATCAGCTGCTGCTTTCATTTCTAACTACAGAAGTGCCCCAGCTTCTCCTAACCACTCTGGAGTGTTGTCTGCGCACTCCAGTGGCGTCCAGACCCCCGAGAGCCTGTCCAGGGAAGGATCTCCTGTCCCCATGGAGCCTGAGCCCAGCGGCATCCAGCCAAAACTCGCCGTCATCCAAGAAGCGCGATTTGCACAGAGTGCCCCAGGTGAGGAGCCTGAGCTCATCACTGGGGCTGGGGGCAGAGGGCTGACACCAAAACACTGCCAAGACTTAATATGTACACCAAAAATGAGTGAATATTTCACCTCTTCACATTCACAGCACATCTGTGAGAAGCTCAGAACCAGCCAGGGAGGGTCTGTTTGGGCTGTTGTTTCCTGGGGCTGCTCCAGAACCTTGGGTCATGTTACTGAGGAGAGGCTGTGCCTCTGTCCTGTGTAGGACTAGGCTGTCTTGTAACAGTTTTCTTGAAAAAAACCCCAAAATGTAAGGTTGTGTGTGTTAGAGAAATAAGTAAAGCCTTTCACACCTCTGTGGTCATTTCATCCTTCCTGAGGTGGGGGGGAGAATTGAAGGGATAAAGAGAGATAAGAAATTTCCTATTTAAAACAAAAAGAGCATAAGGCATGATGGGATAAGGATATGTTTATTTACCTTCTTTGATATACATTTGCCATCCAGTTTCTGGGTGGTGATGTGGCACTGCAGAGGGTAGACATGATCCTGAGCATTCCTCAGGATTCCAGAGCAGCACACAGAGCGTTCCCAGTGCAGGCATGCTGCACACAACACCTGCAGCACACATTCCCATCTGTGGAAAGGGCTTTGCCTAAGTAAGTGCTAACCACGGCTTTGTCTGGGGTGCCCAAATGGTGTGTGGGTCTTGCTGAGCCTGTACAGCCCTTACCCTGAGCCTGGAGCTGGCAATAACCACTTGTCCTAACCTTCTTTGTCCAGTATTACCTTCTGGCTCATTCAGCCATTAGTGAAGGAGCTTGTTAATTCTCTGAGGTTTCAATGTGAAGTTTAGAAGAATGACTGGCTTAAAAGAAATAAGGAAAATTGTCAGTCTAATTTTGATCTCTTTCTTGGTAGGATCACCTCTCTCTAGCCAGCCAGTTTTAATTACTGTACAACGGCAGCTACCACAAGCTATCAAACCCGTCACCTACACTGTTGCAACTCCCGTGACCACCTCGACCTCCCAGCAGCCTGTAGTTCAGACAGTTCATGTTGTGCACCAGATCCCAGCTGTGTCAGTCACCAACGTGACTGGATTAGCACCAGCAAACACTTACACTGTCGCGGGACAGGCGGTTGTCACACAAGCTGCTATGGTCACCCAGCCCAAGGTAGAACCTCAAGAGAATGGAGACCACAAGGAAGTCAAAGGTGAGAACCTGTGGGGTTGTTTTGGCACCTCTTTATACAGGGGGATCCGTAGAATCCTAGAACCATAGAACAGTTTGGTTTGGAAGGACCCTAAAGGCCTCTTGTTCCACCCCTTGCCATGGGCACAGATGCCTTCCATTATCCCAGGTGGTCCAAGCCTCATTCAGGGAGGGGCAGAGATGGGACATCAATACTTGCAGGGCAATGCTTGGAGTGTTTGGCTAAAACTGAAGATTTTGAATCATAATTTCTCAGATATGTTGGAGCAAGTAGTAAAACAACACACTTCCACTGAGGGCTGATTGAGTGAAACCAAGTGATTCCTGAGCACTTTGTTAATTTTAACCAGATTTCCTCTCCTGTTTTCCAGTGAAAGTGGAGCCTCTCCCTGCTATTAGCCATGCTGCAATAGGAGCTGCTGGTCGCATCATCCAGACATCGCAGCCCACGCCCCTACAGACAGTTACCATAGTGCAACAGGCGCCGCTGGGGCAGCACCAGCTGCCCATCAAAGCTGTCACCCAGAACGGAACGCACATCGTGCCCCTGAGCGCTGCTGTGGCGGGGCAGGGCACTGCAGGTACAGCCTCACTGCCTCTCCTCTCCTCTCCTTTCCTCTCCTCTCCTCTCCTCTCCTCTCCTCTCCTCTCCTCTCCTCTCCTGAACATCTCTTTATTCTCATTGTGGTTGCTATGGGTATGTACTTAGTGGTGACACCCTGTCCTCTCTCCTCATTAAATTGGGATAGAAACAAGTTTTGAAAGAAGTTCCTGTAAATCAGAGCTCATAAAAGGGTGCCTGCTCCCAGCTGGTTTGTTGGAAGCCACCAACAGGAAAACCAGAACTTGCTTGTGGGTTGGCTCTTTGAACTGTTACTTTTTATTATAACTTTATTGAACCTGTACTGAAAAGACCAAAATTCTGTAAGGTTTCAAGGTAGTTCGTGTCTGAATCCATCATTCCCCTCGGGGCCTTGGCAGGCTGAGTGGGCAGCAGTGCTTTGTCATCACTGCACACATTTCCTCTTGCTCCCAGCACGGGCAGGTTTGCTCTGCTGGCAGATCCTCACAGCTTGTTCTAACAGTTTTGCTTTGTGTATTATCTGATACTCAACTGGAGGGGTTTTGTCATATGTTTACAGAAATACTTTTAGGGCTGTCTTATATCAATTTATTACCTGCATTTCTGCTCAAAAGTCTTCCTAATGGAGTGAATTATCTGCTTCATTTCCTTTTTACTCCTTTGCCATCACTGACATTTATAGGTCAGTGTTCTGGCTGCTGCCACTTCACTTCCAGCTTAAGAGCAGCAAAAGCATCAGAGTCAGACTTGAGGTGCACTTTCTGTGTCGGAAGGGATGTGTGAATAGAGCTGAGAGCCATGTGAAATATACTGAAAAGCTATTTTTAAAAGTAAGGAATAATTCTTATTCTCTTTTTCCTGGATTCTGAAAACTCAGCTGATTTCAACACGCTCCTGACAAAGCAGCCCAGGGCTGCAGGGAGTGCAGGGAATGTGGCTGCACACAGGAGCACAGTTGTGATGCCACTCTTGTCTCTGTGTGTGATGGGTGTGGAGTCAGATGTGCTCCAGGTCTCTTGTTACAGTAACTCCTAAACCAGCAATAAAACAGGTAATTCTCAGGCAAAGCGTCTGAAGGGGGAGCTGGGAAACATGGATTTGTTTGTGTTTGCCTGAGTGTCTGTGTAACACACATGGCTGAGTGTTTGCAACACACACATTTGTGTGTTTGCTTTTGATGAAAGTGGGTTTGTGCTGTCTGAGAAGAAAGAAATGCAGAGCAAATCCAGTTCCTACTCCATTTTCCATGTGTAGTACAGCAGGTGCTTTCAGATCCTGCTCTCAGCAGAGCAGCTTGGCAGCATTGCTTGGTCCCTGTGAGTCAGCTGAGAGCTTTGGGGTCCCTAAGAAACTCACGTTTCTTACTGTACAATAAAATTTCCTAACTCAGTGTTCTTAGCTTTCAGTGTAGATTTCAAACATCATCCTTCTTTTGTGTGTTTCCTACTCCCACATACCAGACAGAGTCTCTGGGTACCCACCAGACCCTGAAGTGAAAAATCACAGAAGGGTTTGGGTCGCGAGGGACAGGAAAGTTCATCTCATCTCATCTCATCTCATTCCATCCCCCTGCCATGGCAGGGACACCTTCCACTGGAAGCATGCAGCAGAATTGTGCAGTGATTGTCTTAATGTGTGCTTGAAGGTGAGGGGTGAGCTTTTTGGTTTTTATTCAAGCAACATGAAATTTGCAGGAAGGCAAATTTTATTCAGAAGTTCCATCTCCATGGCTCCTATTCAGAAATGGTACAAGGAGATCTTTCCTAATGGCAGCTGAATGCTGAGATTCCAGAACAAATTCATTTACAGCTTGGTTCATGCAGAGGTGATATACTCTAGGACAGTTTACTAATAACAAACTACAATTTTAGCAAATAATAATTTCTCATGGACTGGATGTTTCACCTGCACTAGCAGGGAATGCCATGGTAATGTCAGTGAAGAGGTGCTGAGGGAAGGGAGCAGGAAAAAAGCAGGTGGTTTGATAATGTCTAGATAAAGTTTCATAAAATGCAATGAACAAGGAAATCTGTAATTAGCATTTTGCATTCTTTGCAAAGACATTTGAACAGTGAATTTAATCAGGGTCAGTGTTGAGGAAGGGGCTCATGGGCAGAGGGAGGAACTTCAGGGCTCTCAAGGTTTGTGCTCACCCATGAGTGGTGACTTGTGCTGCCTCATCTGTGGAAGGAGAAAGATTAAAATCTTGTATGGGATGTTTGAACTGCACTTCTGCTGTGATTCACTTGTGCACTTTCATTTTGTCACCTGGGTCACTGCTGACCACTGAGAGTTGTTCCAGCCCTGCCTTCTCCTTAGCTTTGGCAAAGACCTCGTTACCCACTGCAGGGGAATTGCTGCTCCTCTCACGTGCCTCTCCTGGCTCTGTGACTCCCAGAACTTCCCTGCAGTAACCAACAGCCCCAGCTGGGTCTGGCATGGTCCTGCTCTCTTTCCAGGCCATGTCACACCTGCAGGGATCAGAGACCTGGCCAGAACCTACCAAAGGGGATTGTGAATCCACTTCTGTTCTGTCACAAGTTGCGGTGTGGATTTGCTAAATCTTCAGTTATCGAATCCTTCTCTGTCTTTGGCTTCTCAGTGGCTAAATGGAGCTGCTTCCCTGTTCTCCCATCTGGGTGCAAATCTGTGTGAATGTTGAATGATTTGAGAAAATCTTTAATCTGCACAACAGTTTAGATTGAACAATCTAAACAGCTGCAGATTAAACAATCACACAGAATCTCACCTGGGCTTGCCAATACCCCACAAGGTGCCACAAAGGAATTGATCACCCAGTGATGGAGCAGATTTGCTCTCTGTATCTGATTTGACAAGGATCAGGGTGCTGAAGTTTGTATTCTCTTTTTGCAGCTGCTGCAAGTCCTTTGCATATGTTAGCAACCCACGCGTCCGCATCGGCGTCGCTTCCCACCAAGCGCCAGAACGGAGACCAGTCAGAACAGCAGGAACTCAAACGTATCAAAACAGAGGATGGAGAGAGCATAGTCATAGCTGTGAACGTGGACACCCCACCCGTGGCAGTGAGTGACAAAGGCAGCCAGAACTAGAAACTTAGGGGAGTTTTCTTTTTTTAAAAAAAAAAAAAAAAAAAAAAAACAAACACAAAAAAACCAACAAAAACAAACTCCGTGGTGCCAAAAGGAGACACTTAAATCTAACACCTAAAATGTTGGAACATGTTCTCACGCAGTGGGGAAAGGGGCCCTGTGAATCAGACTTCAACTTTCAGCACTGAAACTAAACCCAACACAGGTGGCCTTAAAACTTGGTAATTTAAAGTCAAACTGCAGAACCATGTTGTTGTAGAGGCTGTGCCCCCGCCCCTCCTGCCCCACGGACCGTGTGTGCTGGGAGGGCTGCAGCTTTAACAGGATCTGTCAGATGATTCCCAGGACTGAGGATCTCAGTGTAACGGCAGCATGATAGCGCTTAGTGTGACTGGTTTCAAACGATTGTATATTCCTAAAGGGAACAGAGGCAGGAGCCATTCCGACACCGTGGCAGCTAAGCCTTTCCGAACCACCCACCCATGCAGTTGTTGATAGATATGCAGTATTTTGTTGTTCACACGTGGAATTAGAAATTTTTGAGGTGTATTTTCATTTCTTTGCAAAACAATGGGGTCTTTGACATTTCAAATCACTCCATTTCTACTCCGGAAACTTTGGAATCACACAACTACTTTTCATGTGAAATTTTGTTTGGTAAAAAACTGAATGTAGGGTTTTTTTAACCAACGGAATGATTTTCTTTTGTCTGTCCTGTTCAAGTTCAGATAAAGCTACTTTATTACATCTGCAAATTTTCATATTTTAGCAGTTGCCTGATAAATTTAATCAAATTTTATTACCATGTGTAGTGATCAAACGCTTCTTTGGGCTTGCATGTAACTGATTAGAAACTCTGATGTAAATGAGCCGTTAACTGACGTAAAGAACTGCTATGGATTTGACCAGAGCTGCACTTACCTGTTTCTCTCTCTGCTACCTTTTGCTGTTTGTTACTTTGTGTTGACTTTGACTGTCCCTGGCATATTTTTCCAGTCTAAAGTAAAACAAGAGTCTCGCTTAATATTGTGTATGTTTAAGATAACAGACTGTTCTTCATTTAGAAAGATAAAATTCTCTATCACGAGTCCTTTTAAAAAGAGTAAAATTATCTTGTCAGAGGTATATTCGATATTTTTAAGCTTAAGCACCCTTCAGTAGAAATTAATCTGCCCCGTTTCTCTGTAACACTTTGATGTCAGACACTGACCTCGGGGTCTCCATGACCAGTAGCTGTTGTGGTTTTCTAACAGTGGCTACCAGATTATGGTAATAATTTTTTTTTTTTTTAAGTGTGTGTTCTGCAGTTGAACATTTTAAAATGTATCGGTAATTTCTCACTTTAATGTGGTAATAGATTCCACTTTACATTTCAAAATTCAATTGAAATAAGGCTGCTGTTCAGTCAACTCACACAACGTCTTAGTTCCTCCTGCAGCCAGGTGAGTGGGAGCCGGAGTGGGCTCCATTGGAATCTGGTTTTTGTCCTGTTCTGTAATAAAGATGCATTATTTATATTTCCTTTCCTGCTACGAAAGGAAAAACTGTATTTTCACGATGGACTGAACAGTTTGGAGTGGTTATTTTAGGCAGCTTTCGGAAACTATTTACCTAAAGACCAAATATGAGAAATCTGTACAAGTTTTGTGTTCATCCACACAATGGAACTGTTACAATGTCTCTGCAGATAATACATTAAAAAACTATGAAAAAAACTCTACACAAGCTGGATTTATAACAGGCATTTAAAAAAAAAAACATAACCTGAAAAGAAGCATTTCTGTACAATTGCAACATTTTCTTTAGAGGTTTTAAAAATAAAAAAAAGTAAAGTTTTAACATACTTTTTTTAAGAAAAAAAAATCCAGTACTAGTAATTTAATTTGGTGTTGAATGAATTGACTAGAATGTGGTTTATTTTCAGAAGTGAGAATCTGTTCACAACTAGGGCTAGGTGAATAATAGTGTATAAGATTTTTTTAAATAAAATTAAATTTTATTCAGCAAATTAACTAAGTTGAAATTACTCAACAAGTGTGTTTGGAATATCAGTGTATATTTGGGGTTAATGCAGCTTCTGTATCAGCCCCAGCAAGCCAAGGTGTCCCTTCCAGCCATGCCATGCCCAGGAGCCTCGGGCATGGACCCTGCAGTGCTTTGCACAGGAACCTGTCTGCCCTCCATGGATCATTATTGCTGTGAGTTTTAGATGCCACTTTCTGGAATCACTGTCATGAAGGTGGGTTTGGTGTCTGATCCCCTCTTCCTGCATTGGTTAAAGTTTCTGTCTCTCAGCAGCTGGGGGAAATGCTTTCAAGGACCAGGAAAATTTTCCTGGAAGCTGGGTCAGGTTTTCATGGCAATGCTTTCAAGAAACCCAACTCCACAAGCCTTGGCTGCTGTGGAACTGCTGGGAAGGGCTGTGCTGTTTGGAGCTGAATGGGCAGAATGTGTTCCTTGAACAGAAAGCAGGGACTGAATGCTCTGAACAAACACAGTCCTTGGGGAAGAAGAAGAAAACAGCTTACCATGGAGGCATGAGTGGAGTAATTGTTCCTGTGCCCCAGAGGCAGGCAGAGCAGTGTGACCCAGCCCCAGCCCAGTGGCATTTCTGTGGCTGCTGTGTCCAACACAGCCCTTCTGCCCTGTGTCTGTAAGAACTGCTCATGTCTCACATCTCCAACTGCACTGATTAATCTTGTATTTTCTACTTTATTGTGACTGCCTAAAGGTTCTGAAAGCAATCCTTGTATTTCACAGTTTCTGCTGGCAGATTTCTGGAATTACTGTAGAATTTAGTGCACTGACTCATTATTTCTTGTCAGGATTCTGAACTGTGACACAGGCACTGTGGAGAGAGATGGCAAAATGAGGAGAGAAGGCGTTCAGTTACTTTTTAATACAAAAGAAACTGCTAATCCTGTACTTGAAGAGCAGCTGCTGCTGGGAATAGGTTGTGTTCCAGAACAGTTGTGTGTTAGACTTGCTGTGCCAGCTCTCTGCTCTCCTGGTGGCTGGGGGTGATCCCTTGGCTGTGTGCTACCACCAGTCCATCAGTGCCTGGTGCAGGGCCCACCGTCCTCAAAGCACCATTCCTTTTCCCAAAAAGTGACTGAGCACTGTTCCATTTGATTGCAGAGCTGTGCAAACGCTGGCTAAATTCATCCCTGGAGGCAGTGCTGCAGGGAGTGAAGCACTGGCAGAGCAAGCTGGGAAGACTCAGTCCTGTGCTGGATTTGTTCACTGTACAACGGCTGTACCTAATCACAGCCACTTGCAGGTAGCACAAGGACTCTGAGGTGTTTGAGGGCATTCCAGGGTGCCTGCACAGGTCTGTTTTCATTCCTGCTCCCCCACTGGAGAAGCGGTTTAGGGAACAGTTTGCACGTTTAGGAGAGTTTAATGTGTTTGTAGTCTCTTGTCAGCTCTGGGGTAAGTAGGACAGGAGGGCAGGAGCCCAGCAGAGCTGTTGGAGCAGGTGCAGGGCTGGATGGGGGAGTTGAGTTTCCTGTGCTGGGATCATGACCCAGTGAGGGGATTTACATCACCCTTGGGGTCTCCAGCACTTCCCCATCACATCCTTCTCTGGGAAATGACTCTTTCAGGTCCTTCTGCTGGTCCAGCTCTTCCAAGCAGTGGAGGGAACAGTGAGGTAAGTGCTGAACAAGAACTGGTTTGCACTGGGAAGCTGGACAGACAGCAAGGTGCATGGCCCAGGCTCACGTGCTCCTGTCCCCTCTTCATGCAGCAGCTTCAGCTCCTGTCCTTCACCAGCCACCACTACTGACTCATGTTTATTCCCCCAGCTGGAGCAATGGAAACCATGGCTGTGACCATCAGTGAATACAGCAAAGTTAGTCACTTTTATTTAAAAGAAATAACATATTACAAATAAGTGTGCAAAACAATTCCTGTGGTTAAATACGCATAAAAGCAACATGCAACCTTGACATCAACATGGTAAGTTAGTCCTTAGTAGGTTACATGACACTAAAAGGGACTTGTCAAAGTTAGAGTTTGCAACTGAAGTCACAGAGTGTCAGGACTGAAGCATCTGTGAAATTAGCTTTCAGAAGAGCAAGACCTCCCTGCCCCAGTGTTTAGTGCCACAGCTGCCAAACTTGGGGCTACCTCAGGTTCTGGGTTAGGAGCTTGTGCCTTAGGTCAGGAGGAAATAGGGTGACAATTTGGGGAAAGAGTGTACAAGTCAGTGGGTTCAATCTAACCTACCTGTCCCTGGGCCAGCAGCAATAGTATGCGATAGCTCAAAGGGAAAAAAAAAAAGACAAGTTTGCAAGTTTAAAGCCATTGCAGACATGGAAGTTCCTGCACACCTAGTTCAGTTCTTGTGCTGGACATGGCCATGGCCTCTCCAGCCTCCCAGCTGCAGCAGTTTGGCAGCAGTTTCACAGCTGTCACACCAGTACCGACTTGGATTATGGAAGGAATCAGCTCTACAACTCCAGGAGCCCTGGGTGCTGTGCTCACACAGGAGAGGGGAGTTGGGTCAGCCCTAGCCCAAAGGTGCCTCCTGCTGCTTCACAGAGCCTGGCCCTTGGACAGGAACTGCTGATCCCTCACCTGAAGCAGCACTGGCAGGGCTACACGACCCTCACCACCCAGCCCCAGGCAGCAGGTCAGAGGACAAGCAGGACTTGACCTACAGGTGGCCCTTGCCCTTGCTCCACACCTGTCACCTTTTCTGTTCCCTCAGCTGTGCCAGAGGAGGGGGGAGGCAGGATTCCTGGTGGAGAAAGCATGACCCCCACTCCCAGCCATGCAGTGGAAGTAAAGCAATGCCTAAAATCTGCTTTCACATCCCTTTTCCTAAGGCCAGCTGAAGGTGTGGACAGCCCCTGCAGAGCTTTCCCTGTGGCAGGCACTCTTGTTGGAGCTACAGTCATGTCACAGTTTAGACTAAAGAGAAACCCAATAGGCACAAGCTTGTTGAAAGCCACATCTTGAAAATTTGAGTTGGTGACAGTAACCCAAAGAGATTTTAATGATGAATACTTGCAGAAATGAGAACAAACATATGTAGTCCACTACTTCAGAGCTGCTTGTGATCATGTTGAGCCAGGCTTCTCCATAAGCTCTGCTGAACTTCTGGATCAGTTCTGGACACTCAGATCTGTCCCTCAAAGGTGCAGGGGGACTGAGGCAGTGCTTTGAGCTGTGCACTCCCCTCCCCTCAGTCAAAGCTTGTCGTCTGTCATTTCTAGGAACTGAGCGTACACATCCCTTGAGCATTCCCCTTTTTGGTTGAATAAGAACTTGTAGTAGCTGCCATCTGCACATATTGCTGCAACACAAACAAGCAGAGTCAGTGGGGCTGTGCCAGAGGTGCCCTGCTTTTCTCCAGTTCCAGTGTGAGCTGCCCTTCAGACTCACAGAGGTGTCTGGAGGGACCTGTGCCAGCAGCTCTGCCAGCCCCGTGCTGTGCCAGCCCCGTGCCTCCCTCCGTGGGCAGTGGGAGCAGCCAGAGCTCTGGGATGACAGGGACACCCAGCCCTGTCTCAGCAGAGCATTCCCTCCCTCCAAGGCAGCACAGTTCAAAGCCTGATGCTCCAGCCAGAACCTGGGGACTCACCTATGACAGCATTTGGCTCTGTTCCAAAGGCACAAATGCACGGAGAGCCTGAGGGAACCTGGAATTTGGAAAAACTCCATTTGGAACTGAAGTATTTGGGGAGAAAGGTGGCAGAGGCCAAACTGAAAGAGAAAACAAAAAAAGACATTAAGAGGTTGGTAAGTTGTTGACTAGGGTGGATTCAGAGGTGCTGGAGTGATTGAATAAGGTGCAGGGTTCACATGACTTTTTACTGGCTTTTTATTTTCTTTAAGTAAGTATCAGATAACCTCAGTAATTCCCCTTCTCAGGAAGGGAGACACTACAACTACCTTGCTGGCTTTAAGTGACTGCAAAAACTGCCAGAAGGATTGATTTTTAGTACAGGAAAGTGTCCACAATGTATGTTCATCCTAAAGTCCAGTAAAACCTACACTGACCTTCTACAGAAATGCTACAGCCCTGCAAAGGACAGCAGAACTTGGTAATTACCAGGGAGTCCGAAATCTGCAGCTCATGCCAGCCCAGCAGATAAATTTTTCCACCTTCAGCAATGTAGATTTTGCTACTGAGTGACATGGCCAGTGTTTTAAATGCAATTCAAAGCTCAGGGACCCTTCCCACCCAGGGCTTCAGAACAGTTCCATCCCTACCTTGACTGCTTATTTCTTTTTGGGTCTTCTGCAGCAAAAATGTGGACTGTGCCGTGGTCACTGGAGACGCAGATGAGGGAAGCATCCTGGTTGAAGTTAATACTGCAGAGAACACAGACAGCTGCAGGATTTCTCCTGGGACAGAGCCACAGCCCTGGCACAGATAGTTCTGCTGCTGCAGTTGTGCCAGCCCAGCAGGCAGGGTGGTAACAGCTGCTCAGGAGGAGCTGGGGCTGCCCCAGCCAGGGTTTGTGATGAACAGGCAGCGCTCAGAACAGGGCCTGCAGGGGCAC
Source organism: Sialia sialis (assembly GCA_009812075.1). Classification (NCBI taxonomy): domain Eukaryota; kingdom Metazoa; phylum Chordata; class Aves; order Passeriformes; family Turdidae; genus Sialia; species Sialia sialis. Next base: position 3,092,233 of record VRYO01002184.1, on the reverse strand, counting down.
CACTGCTGTGGGTCACTCTGGCACTGCTGCAGGGAAATGCACAAGCTCTGCTCTGAGGAGTGGGCAGAATGTGCAACCCCAGAATCACAAGAATGGGAGTTGTCATGGGGATTGGGCAGAGGGTTTCCCTGCTCCTGGGACAGACCCACCTCTGCCCTGGCTGCTCCCCTGCACAGCAGCATGAGGGGATAAAGCTCCCCTTGCTCCCAAGCAGTGTTCAAGTGTATCAGGGAACTCCCTGGGTGTCAGTGTCAAGTTCAACATCCCCCAGCTCCCACCTGGGCTAAGCAGTCACGGCCTGGCAACAGCCACAGCTCTGTCCCTGGTCCTGCAGCCTGTGCCAGGCTTCACAGAGCTCCAGCTCCTGCTTTGCCCTCCCAGCAGCGAGTCCAGAGGCCCAGGGCAGCCACGGTAGCACAGCATCCTGTGCTGGCTGGAGGGCTCAGCACAGCCAGAGCCCAGGTGGCACAGAAGCAGCTGAACGTACCAGTATATATTGGCTGCTTGTGATCCTCGACGTAGCTCCTGGATTAAATGCCCTGATGAAGTATCAAATATTCTTATGAGGGTCCCCTTGAAAAGAAATCAAGCAGTGTATTAGGAAAGGCAGAAGACTGTCTTTACATCTGTGAATGCATCCTAAAATTCTGTCGGACCAGCATGCCCCTGCACACATTGCTTCTTTGGAGTTTTCTTCTTGGTAGATTTGCAAACCTCTCTTAGTTTTGGGGAAGAACACTGGCTTCCCCACACACCATCACAATGTTATAATGCCTTAAGGTACAATCTTGTCACTTAGTTACTCAGGAAGTCTCTTTTAGTTCAGTTCTAAGGCACTGCTGCAGCCCAGGCCCTGATTTGCAGACACTGGCTGGTGTAGAATGTGCCCAGGATCTGTGGGTCATTTCTGCCATGCTCCCTCAGTACTACTGCATTTTTCATTGCTACTGAACAATTCCTTCCCACTAAGTATAATCAAGCTGTGGCTGGTCTTGTCTTAAAATGGTTCAGTTGAAATAACCTAGAAGAATCAGTTACCACACACTGATGATCTGTATTGATCCAAATCTGAGGCACCACCCAGTCAGGTGATAGAACACTGCAATGGGCAACTGTCCTTGAGCTGCAGCAAACCCAGCCTGACAGCAGAGCTGCACAACGAGCCACTGTGTCTCAAATAAGGCGAACAAAAATCAGTGGTGCTTTCCTCTGATGAAGACTGGGTGTACATTGGGCTGTACATCACCACCTGCAGCTCCTGTCACACACCTGGTTAACAGAGGCAGCTCTCCAGTCACAAACCAGGAAGTAACCCAGCAGAGAAAGACTTGGTGAACTCAGTTTAGTTTTGATTTAACAGACAGGCTTGAGATGTTTGCTGACTGTGCTCAGACTCCTAGTTCAGTTGGAAAATAAAAGCTGCTTGAACTTCTCTGTGCTAAACAAGGAATGTTCAATACAAATGCAGAAGATAATGGCTCTATTTAGCAATGGAGTTGGCAGCTTTTAGAACTCTGTTTAGAAGACATGCAGTCATTAAGCTTAACAGAGACTCAAGATACATTTTCTTTTTTTAAACTCTTTGAGTGACAGGCTGGGCAGTAAAACCTATGTGAAACAGAGACTCGTTGGATTAATTTGGCTTGTCCTTAGGAAACTGATTTTAGCTGAAAGGAAGAAGGCAGCAAGAGCTATGCTTGCCTCAGGGAGACAAGTCCATCTGCCTGACATTCCCTGGGGAGATAAATGCCCTGGCAGCTCTCTCTATGCTTCCCAGGGAAAAGGCAGCTCTGTCACATTTGCCTCTCCCTAGCACAGGGGATCTCTCTGCACCCTAACTTCATGTTCTCCTCAGTGTCTTGTGTCTTCTCCCCATGTAACACACGGCCACACACTCCCTTTCTGTGTGAGGAGGCAGCCCACCCTGTCCTGCTCTGTAACAGGGGCTAACCCACAGCAGAATGAAGCCTGCCAGTACAACTGAACTATTTATGACTATTTCTTCAGCCAGTGGGTTAGGAGTGAATTTAAGCAGAAAATAATAAAGGTGAAAGAATGCAAATATGCTTCTCCCCACCGCTTTTTTTTTTTAATTAACAGTATCTGTTGAAGAACACATCAAAGACAAGAACTACTTGGTCCAAGTTGTGTTCAAATGTCACTGAGGAATCACTGCTACAGCCAGCTAAAACAAACACTACCTCAGGCACAGCCCTTGGCTGTTGGCTGTTTGGACATCCCAGAGGAGCAGGGAAGATAAAGAAAGACTGAGAGTGCACAGTTCAGTGGCAGATTTTCCCAGTAGGTATCTCTCTCTTTCCTCCAAAGGATGCGATTTGCTGTTTTATCTCACTACACTAGAACACACAGTACAGAGGCAGGGAACATCATTCTTACTTTTTCTGATGCTGTTGCAATTCTTGTTCCCTGCAGGTTTAAAGCGATACAGCTCAAGACTCCTTCGTGAGCCGGGATATCCACAGGAGGCTTCTCCGTGTTCGCCAGATCCACGATCTGCACGTGCCCAGTGTGTGTTCCAGGAAATGCAAGAAGGGAATTATTACTATTTGGACAAAGGACACAGAGACCTGAAAGACAAAAAAAAAAAAAAAAAAAAAAAAAAAAAAAAAAAAGAACATTGGATCATTTCTATAACCTAATCAACTTATCAGAACCTCATTTTAATGCCCAGTGCCATTACATTAATTGCTAGTCTCAAAACATCATCTGGCCAGGGCACAGTTAAGCAGAGGAATACCATAATTGTAACTTGCTCTCATCACTTTATTCCAATGTAATCCAGCTGTGGTTGTCCAGAATCTGAGTGGTTTTGCAGATCAGCCCGGTCAGTCCATTACATCAAAGCTATTTAAGAAGAAGTTAAAAGGTTTCCTTCACTGCTCCATCAGTGAAACTATGATTAATTTGTGCTTGAACTTGGCTCTTACAGCACTGGCACTCTTTTCTTTGTTATGTTTTGTGGCCCATTTAAGGTAAATCACCCCAATCCCAGGTGTTCTGCTGATGCCAAGTGAATTCCTGAAACCTCGGTGCAAGAACAAACCTCCTCCTGCATGCTCGGCCTGTCAGTCAGGCTGCTGGAGCTGCATCCAGGCTGGGATTCCATGACAGCAATTCCATGTTTGCTCCAGGCAGGCATGAAAACCTCAGAGATGAGGATTGCAATCCTGTATAATCTAGTGGAGAAAACCCTCCTGACATCCAAGCTGATCTTCTCCTCCAATCAAGCACTGCCTGCACCCTTTGTTTCAGGTGCAGCACTCTCAAGTGTTTGCTCCACCCTTCCTTACACTCCCTCAAGCCACTGCCAGCCCTGCAGAGCCCTTCACCAGCTCCTTCTGCCACCACTGAAGGAGCCTGAGCCCCTCCTCTTGGTTCAACAACAGCCACAGCCAGGCCTTGCTATTTAAAAAGAACAGTATCAGTTTGCTCATTAGGCTCTTTTTAACAGGAGAGAAGAGTCCGCTCAACACCTCCAGCTCTATTAGGAAAGAGAAATGATGCACTCTACTAGAGTTTGTAGAGTTTATAATTAACCTTCCAGCAAAAATACAGTCCCTTTACAGAAGAAAGCTCTTACAAGAATCTCATCTATAACATGAGCATAGCAGCTTTTCTGGGCCAAGTATTTATAAATTTTAATAACCATTCTATAAACACAAAAGCATCTCCAAAGGACACGACTGCAGTGCAGTAAGTGTTTAATGACTTCTAAAGAACTGACTGAGGCAGCTGAAGATAAATGGCATGTCAAGATCACAATAAATTTGCTTCCATTCCCCAGCCCACAAGCACAACTAACCTTTAGGGTTGTAACAGGTTTCAAAGACGTGCAGCTGGTGGGGATTGTGTGTGAACGTGAAAACTTTAATCATCGAGTCCAAGACTACCACAATTCTGAAACAGACCAGAAGCCCTGTGACTCGGGGAGGGCAAAACAGGAACACAAACATTCATTCAGATCTGCAAAGGCTTTCAACTGATTTAACAGCCTCGTTCTTCCTGCCCTCCCTTGCAGCATACTCCCAGCCTTGCAGCAGCCACACAATGATAAGCCTGCAAAGCACTTTTATCCAGCCCCTCCACCCACGCACAGAGACTCCAGCTGTTCACAGCTGCTCTTGCTCCAGGGATCTGCTGGAATTTTCTTCACACTCCTCCATGCCTATAAAATCAGCAGGAACCACAGGAGAGTATTTCCGTACATCAGGGGACCAGGAAGTCTTGCAGGCTTTTCACCAAGGCTTCACATAGCAGTACACTTCAGCTGTGGCCTGTTTGCACCTAATACTCTGGCCCCAAAAGCCTGTTTCACCTGCAATTGCTGGTGTTACAGCTGGATCTTTTTCTTTTTACAAGCAGCTGGAAATGAGAAGGAGCACAAAGCCAAGCTGGGTGTCTGTCCCCTCTGCTGTACCTACCTGTCTCTTCGCAGCTTCACTGCTTTGACTTCTGTGGAAAACTCTATCTCAATGACGGTCTTCTTCTTCAGGTCATCCCAGATCATGACTAGAACAGTGCAGAGATTGCATTAGACATCAAGGCATATTCAAAGATCCAGAGCTCCCTTATAATAACTTGCAGTTCCCCAGTAATCTGATCAAGAGGTTCATCCAGTGGTTAAGCAGCTGCTAACCAGAAGGCATTGAGCCACCACACAGCGACCCCTTCATTCCCACTGTAACTTGTGCAGGTAGGAGCTGGTCAACTCCAACCACAAAAACTGACAATAAAGATATATTTTTTCTAAAGAAAAGCAGCTTTTTCTTTGTTTGCTCTGAGGATTATGAAAGAACTAATGCAGCAGCTGAAAAGAGTGGTACATTTTCCTACAAAGCTTGCCAGGCAGGGTTCACTGTGACAATGTCAGCAGGCCCTGGAGAGCAGTCCCTGCAGGTACCAGCCTGTTAGCACTGCACCAGCAGTGATGCAACTCACTGCACCAGGGTGACTCAAACCTGCTGCAGCATGCCCTTCACCCGACCTTCAGCACATCAGCTCGGGCCCTGGCTGTGGGAGCTCTCTGGGCAGGGTCACAAGGGGCAAGGCAGGGCTCGGCAGGCTCCACTCCTCAAGCTCACCTTTGTTGGGTGGGTACTTCGGCTTTTTCCCTCCACCTACTAGTGCTAAATAGTTGCAACGGAACAACATTTCCACATGGCCGACACCACCTTCTAGAAACTCTGCAAGACAAATATTTTATTTTAAAGTGTCAGAACCAGTTAAATTGCCATCTAATTTTTACCACTGTCATAAGAAAAGCTCGTGTTATCCAGCACATTTCTCACACACCTGAGAAGAAGAGCATCTTCCTTCTTACCCTGGCTGCCCTTAAAAACCAGAGATTGTGGATTCCTTGAAAGTTCTTTATATGGAGCAGTAAAGCCCTGGATTTCATACAAGCTCTTGTGGTTTCTTCAACAGCACTTCTGAGTGCCATGTTTCCTTCCTGAACAGTTGTACTTGAACACCACCCCTTTCTGCACCAGATCCTCCTCTTGACTCCATTAAAGCATTTAAAGCAGGACAGAACATTCTGGTATGAAGAGGTGTTATCACTGTGACAAAAACATCTACAATATTTACATGGGATAAACTGAAACAATTTAAGAATGTGTAATGTGTTCTGAATCTGTGTTAGAGAACTGAATCATTGCTTGGAAGGATATTTCTTGGAACTCTTGGATGTAAGACAGACAAGCTGGGGTTGAAGCAGGATTTGGTTTCATACTGGGCTACAGAGAAAATCAAATGGACAAGTTCCAGCTGGGAGTGTCCTGAGCAGGTTTAAACCTACAGGAACAATGAACAGGATCTCTGTGTACCTACACAGCCAGCTCAGTGAGAGCTCTCAGAATTCTCAGAGAAAAGGCAATCTGACTCATGAGAAACTTTTCACCACAGGAGTCCTGGAAGCATCTGAGCTACTGACAGGGAGTTTTGACAATGAACTCCACAGGACTTCAGGCTGAATCCTGACTCTGAGCATGCTGTCACAAGTGACAGTCCCAAGGCACATACATTCTGCATTATTCTAATACAGAATAATTTACCATTGAGAGTAGAAAATAGTTTGTAGCTTTGGCCATGTGAACAGTGACTAAAATCCTTACAGCAGCAGCAAGTGAAAGTGTGCCTGATGTCGTAGGAATTGCTAGTTTAAGTGCATTTTTTGTCTTAGTAAATCCCTTTTCTCATCACAGGCTGATAGTGCTGGGAAACCTGTTTAGCAACTGACTTCCTATATTTAGAGTTAGAATTACATGGCTCAGTTTCAGTTTCCCATATTTTGACTCAGTTTTGTTTGCCTTCTGATAAAAGGTTCCAGTGTTAACACAGCTCATCTACTGACTTCTGTTAAGACACAGGAGTAGCTTTACCACATTATGATCCTCCCCAATTTTTAAAGCACACATAGAAGGTAAGATTTAGAGCACTAGAGGTCTGAGCTCTCAGTGTTCTTGTAGAAAATACTCTTGAGTTTGAGAAATGTTACATTGAGATCTCCAGGACAAAACCTGGAGTCTTACTACCGCACTGAATCACCCAGATCAGCACACAAGAACAGAACAACTTCTGATGGCTGCAGGGAGCAACTCCTCCTGCTTGTAAAAAACCCAGGAAACACCTGTACTACTCAGGCTACAAACATTAGCAACAGCAAACACAACTCTGCCAGGAGCTGAGATAAACTCCTCATCAGCCAACTGTGCAAATTAACAGCACACAGACTTTTGACCAGGCAATGGCACAAGTGAGAGTCCCTGTGGGACCAGCAGGAGCTGCCTTTCCCGAGGCTTTATTTAAAGCCTTCCAGGGATGGAAAAGTGAAAGCTGAGCAAGAATCAGTCAGGAAAAAATGAGAAGGCTGAGCTTCCAACACAGAGCAGCATGGTGTAATAAGTAAGTGTTTTACCTTGTTTCTCTTTTTCTTTGAGTGGATCTGCATTATAAACTCGGAATCCATTTTCCATTCCACATGCAAAGCATCCTGTGGTAAAAAGCACATATACATACACATATATAGTAACTGCCAGATACACTCAAGAAGGAAGCAAGAGCCAGAGGGTTAGGAAAGCATTGCTCAACAACTGTACGGTCACACTCAAGCTGAAGAACACCCACAGGCTCTGTTAGCGATGGCAAGTGAAAATCTTCCAGAGAAGTCATCCTTTATGCTGGGCTGGTGGAAATGTCTTGGTATTGGTTTTAGGTGGGTAAGAAAATAATAGAAGGTAAGGAAACCAATTCCCAACCCACCTGGATTCTGTGCCACACTAGAGTGCAGGAAACCAGCATTTTAATGTTTATGGTCCAACAGTTATGAAGCGAGCTCCCTCCTTTCTTAATAGATCCAAATTCACCTCATGATTACGACTCTGCTGGGGATGTTTCCAGAGCACAGTGCTCATCAAACTGCTTTTCCAACTGTGCTAACGAGAGCTGACTGCTGTACCATGCCAATAATTATATGGCAATAGTTGAAGTCTAACCCAGGACATAAGCAGAAGCCGGATTAAAACTCTCTGGAAAACAATAGTAGTTACTTTTTAATATAGAAGTATGCATGTGCTTCTTTAGTGGAATCCATTAAATTGCCAGTCCCTTGCTCTGCTCCTTGCCCTGCTCAGAGGTCAGCACAGGCACTGGTACAAAGAAATGCCACTGTGAAGTCACCAAGAAGCTGCTGTCACTGGCAGCAGCCTGATGGCAGGTTGGTGGCTCACAATTTGTGTGTACTGTCCCAAAAATCCAGTTAAAGATTTCTGAGGTACTGCAACATAAGTTCCAGTTACTCTGGTTCTACTCTTATGTACTGCAATGATTTGAACCCCTCAAATAAAAGCCGAGGAGCTCTGTCTAAACACAACCCTTTCCCAAACTTGATACTCCAACAATCACAGGGTGTATGGGGTAAGAAAACAAACCACAAAAACTTACACCCTTAACCCGAAAGACTCCCAGGTATAACTTCACCCAGTCCAAGATATTGTCATGAGTAAGTTATTATTGTCATCATAAGTGCACAAAGGTCTTGTTTACATACATAAACACACACACAAAGTGGCTAATAATGTGAATGCAATCACTGTAGCAGCATTAACAAGCATATTGCAATAGGCTTTGATATGAACCCTGTTCACTTTCTCTCCTCCCCTCTCAGCATTGATTCACTCTGGCAGCCAGGTCAAACTGCAATGGAAACCTCCCCCTCTACACAGAGCACTGCTGTACAGGATGAGAACTGATCTGGTCCTCACAGCTGATCCATATAACTATTTTCCAGCAACAGTTTTCTAATCCCATACTGTATTCCCAGGAAAGGCAAAGGGAAGGATGCTGGAGCTGCTGTGTAGTAACAAAGTGCTGTAAGGTTTGAGTTGTGCTGATCCCAGCAGCTCCTAACAACCCAAATGGAGCATTCCTGATGCAATCAGACACACACTTTGCACTTCCTGCAGCACCACTACAGCTTTCTGCAGGATCAACCTCATGAGTAAGACGTGGGCTGCTTTAATGCCTTGGGAATATCCACATTTTTAACTGAAGAGAACACACCAGAATGTGGGGATGTGAGTAATGGTGAAATTCCCCATGTGGTCCATCACTACCCACAGAGATAGAAAGCTCTCAGACACAGCAACCCCTGAGTCAAACAAGAGCAGAAAACCCTACAGGAAGATTCGGGTCCCTGCTTCAAGTCCAGGCTACAGGAACAGCTTTGAAGCTTGGTGATTCCCATCTGGCTGATTTCTGTTCCACTGGAAACACAAATTTCATGGCTACAGCTTGTAATCCCTTCCATGTGAGACTTGAAAGGGGCTGACAGAGGAAGGAACACTTCTTAGGTACACTTCCTTCCACAAGAAGTGCACCTCTCTTTCCAAGAAGGGACAGGTGGGCTGAAAAGCCACTGACAAAAGATAACCCAGATACTTTTTTTTTAAAATGTAATGATGATACAGTTATTGCCCTGACCCAGAGTTGTGTTTGTTCCTACAGTAAAAGTGCTACTTGTCACCAGTGCCAGTGAGGCCAGAGTGAGTTTTGTTCCTCCAAATCTGCAGAAGAAGAAGGGTTAAATTAATGACCAGCCTAAAAGATGCCACAGACTGACAGGGACACATGGGCACAGAGAAACCTGCAGGCTCCTGGGCCTGAGGTCCAGCAGTGGCAGTAGTGGGGTCCAGGGAAGCAATAATGTCCAGAGCAGTTTCTGTGCTGTGGTTTTCCTTGGCACCATAAATACCGTGCAAAGCCAACAGCACAGGACCCCACCAATATTGCAGGGTGCTACAAAGCATCCCAGCCCACTGAAGAAGAGTAAATACTTAAGTGTTTCCACAAAACAAACCCACAGCTCAGTTTTCAAACCAGCCTTATGCTGCAACAGTGACAAAAGAGAACTCTGTCAGCAATTTACAGGCATGTCCATTTATTATAATGTTTTGTCTCTTCATTTCTGAAAAATACTTTAGTGTCCTTCTCAAAGCATTAAGAAAGGATCTGAAATTAGGAGTTTACAGTCTCCAAATTAAGATGAAAAAATCAGAATATTCTGACTTCAAACAACTGACAACTTCCATTTCCTTGTGTTGCACAGTTTCTTTGTTTTTTTAATTTAAAGCCCAAAAGTAGCAAAGGCACCTGATATAAAACTAGCATCACTCAAGTCAGAGCGAGGGAGGCTCATGGCAGAACAACCACAGCTGCTTTATAACTTGCCAGTCAGGGAGATTCAGGCCCAGAGAGACTTCTTTGATGATCCCTCCTGCTCTCCCGTCCTTGTGGGACTGGCCAGTCTTAAATTACTAAGGAATTAGGTTATTGTTACAGTACATGCAAACACCCACACTTGTGAGCTTCAGCACTCCAGTGACTCACGTTCTGTTCCTGGCAGAATAAGGAAGCAGGGAGCTTTCCCTCCTCTCTGCTCCCCTTCAGGTGACCAAACATCACCTGCCCTTCTGCACTTTACAAGAGCCATAAAATCACAAAAGGTTGCTGTGTCACCTGCAGTGCAGTGCCATCATTCCTAACAGGAACAGCTCCAGGAGCTGCCAAACAGAAGTCAGTTTGTTTTTTCTCCATGTTTTTTGTCATCACTCAATTGCCTGGCCAGGTGAGGGCAGATGGGACATGAATACTGCCAGCTCACAGATTCCCAAGGTGCTTTGGATGCGACATTATTCGAAAAAGGGGGATGTTTTGCATTTACTGCTACAGAACTTTGCAACAAACAAGTTTTACACTAAAATGGTGATCTAAAGGCATTTTGCACTGAAAGAGAAACTTTTCTTCTTACACAGCTCTCCAGGCCAAGCACCAAATATCCCTGCTCCATTACAGACCCTGCAGATCTGAAATTAAGCTCATCCTCAAAAATCTTTTTCCATCTCTGCTGGAGAGGCAAGATGAAATAAGTACAGAGCTGCTGAGAAACAGACTATTCTATTCTTTCCAAGTCTATGGGATGGCAGGAAGAGAGCTGGCAAGATGCTCACACCTCATTACCTGCTTTTGCCAAGATATTATCAGAGACATTTGACTAAAATCAAGAGAATAATTCATGTTTACACACGACTCCAACAGCGTCAGCAACAGGTACGTGAGCTGCAGTCTACAATGACAGAGGCTGCAAGAGCGTCTTAAGCAAGAATATTATTTGTTAAGGCAAAAGGGTGTTACAAAATGATGAGCTTCTACTCCTTCTTACACAAAAGTGACACTTACTCATAAGACTGGTGCTATTTTTATCTTGCCAAAGCCGGCTGAAGCACATGTCCCCCCTTTCTGAAGCAGGCCTTCCCCTCTAACAAAAGGAAAAGATAAGCCAAGGATGCACGGGGGAGGGCTGTTGTACCAGTGCTTCCCTGCCAGAGTGATTAGTAGTGATAACCACTATTTTTAAAACACAAACAAGGTAAAAAAAAAAAAAAAAAAAAAAAGCAGTTACACTACTGATTTTGAACGTACACTGAGAAAGGGCTGAAGTGTGGGCAGCTCCCAAAGAAGCCCCTGAAGCACAGGCTTCGCGGGGCCTGATGGAGCCACACACGGTGAGCAGCCCGCGCCCCAACAAGCCTGGTCCTGTTCCTTCTCCTCTCCCCCCACCCATTCAACTCTCCGAGGCGCACACACGACCGCACCAGTGTTAAAACAACGAGACTACCATCAAATCCTCCCGCTGCCAGCGGCCTCCCCGGCTCCTTCCAGCAGCTGCAGCCGCCCCAGCCCGGGCATCCCCTAAGGCAGCGGCAGCAGCCTGGGGACGCAAGCAGGACCCGCAGCGATGGGTCGGGAGCCGCGGCAGCCCCAGGCCCAGCCCAGCCCGGCCCCGGCTCTGCACCGCCGCCCCTCCGCGGCACCAGCCGGCTCCCCGGGCCCGCAGCCTCACCGTGATCCTGGTTGAAGCCGGCGTAGAGCAGCCCGTTGCCGTGCGGGTTGGCCGGGAGCAGGTTCATGGCTCCGGCTCGGCCCCTTCGCCCCCGCCCCTCACACCATGGCGGCGCCCGCCCGCCTCAGCCCCGCCGCGGGAGCCCGAACCGAGCAGGGCCGAGCCAAGCCCGCCCGAGTCGGGCCCCGTCCAGCGAGCCCGCCGGAGCCGAGCTGGACCGAGCCCGGCCGGGCCGAGCTGAGCCGAACCCGCCCGAGCCGGGCTGAGCGGAGCCGAGTCCGGCCGAGTCCCGCCGGACCGAGGCGGACAGGCCGGCGGCTGCTTCCGGCCCCGCCAGGCAGCGCTGCCGAGCGCAGAGCCCATCCAGCCGCCGGCGGGAGGAGCGCCGAGTAGTCGAGCGCCGCGGGAATGGCGGCGGGAGCGCCGGGGATGGAACGGGACTGACCGCGGAGGGACCGGGAGTGACCGGGAGTGATCGTCACTGACCGTCCGGACTGGTCGGCACGAACCGGGACTGACCGCCGGCGCGGAGGGGAGAATGGGTGGTCCGGGCCTCTCCCAGCTCCAAAGGACTATTTGGTAAAAGCTTTCATCAAACTAGTAAAAACACAGGAGTTGCGGTTGGAAGACTCTAAAATCGGGATTGCCTGACTTGACAAAACCCCAAACCAAACCAGCCCCTAAACCCAACCACCAACACCACAAATAAGTCTTGAAAATGTGGAAGTTCTCGGGGCCCAAGGCCCTGAGCACCTTAACTGGAGACTTAAATAATAATTTAACTTCAATCAAGATTATGGACCCAACAGTCTGGTGAGGCCCCTTCCAACCCGGATTATTCTGTGACTGTACGATGAGCTAGGGCCCAGACTGTGTGTGCTCACTCCGACACCAGCTATTCCCCATCCCTCCTGGGCCTTCACCTCCTTTTCCGTGCTCGTTCTGTACCTTCCGCTGATGTCGCATCTCGGGTTTGTGACCAGCTCTGCTGGGAGGTGGCCTCAGCTTTTCAGTGCACAACAGCTGAGTGCAGCCCCGGAGCTCTGCACAGACCAGCTGCTATAGTATTCTTTTTTGGGTATATATACATGTATATATGTAATAGAATAGTCACAAAATCTGAGATTTTGTTTCCTCAGGCAGCCAAGAGACTGGTAATGTGAAATAACAAACCCTTGTTTGCCTTTTTTAAAGCTTCTCTTGCCCAACGAGGGCCCCAGGCTTTACCTAATCCATGTGGGATTGCTGCAGGCGTTACTAAGAAAGAGGAATCCTGGTCCAGCCTCTCCTTACCTTGTGTTTATGTGGTTGGTGGAAAGAATAGAGCCTCTGGCCTTGGAGATGGACATAAAACTGCAGAAATGCTGCCTCCAGCCGGGCATTCCTCCTGCAAATCACACAAAGGGACCAGACTGGTGATTGAGGAGGCCAAGGGTATAACTTGGAAGAAATAAACCAACGTATCCTGCACCCGGACACTGGGCGGGCATATGCAGAGCATTGCCAAAGTCTGGGTGTCTCCGATTCAGGTTTAACCCTTCGGAGCTGCAGGCAGCCGTGTCCGTGTGTCCGTGTGTCCGTGTCCGTGTCCGTGTGTCCGGGCGCAGTGGAGATGCGGTTTCAGCATCCCGCCAGGTCCATCCCGCCGCGTTTCCCGCAGCTCCCCAGCACTCGCAGCCCGGCAGGCGGAGCCCGCTCGTGCTGGGCACAGAGCCCACAGGAATTCCTCCCGCCGCACGGGATTTGCCGGCTGCGCTTTCACTGGGACATTTCTTCTGCACTTTTCTTTTGCTGATGCACGGATTGCTCCAGGTCCCGGCGCCACTGTTGCATTTTCCTAGTCGGAGTTTCCACACTCACAGAGGATGTCAGTGCTGATCCAGGAGGAACACCACAGACACTTGGTGGTATCTCACACCAGTGGAGACACTGATAGGAAACTGGGATGAAGCTGCACCCAAAGATTGTAATTACTGAGGAGGAGTCACACAATCCCTTCACACATGAAAGACTTAGCTTGAGTTATTCTTCCACTTTTCAGGTAACAATTTTGTAGACAGATGTTGTAGCAGAAGCCTTATATGATACTTAAAGGCTGAGTTCACATTCCTGGTATCCAATTCAGGTATATTGTTCTTCAAATTCTTCCAAAGGAAGATAAAGCCAACCCTCCTCAGTTAAAGAAACCATTTCTAAGAATCTGAAGAAATGATTTATTTTCCAGAAAAAATCAATTTATTTATTTGTTGAAATAGTGTTCAAGTCATGTTTCTTTTACCACAGCCTCTGTGGCATTTTTCTCCTAGAACTTTCTCATAGAGTGGTATGAAATGTAATTTATTCTTACAGAAAAGTATTTAACCTACAAATCATTTCCCCAAAGTATTAAAAAACATAAAAAAACATTTATCAAGTTAATTATACACACTAAGGAGACAGGACCTTGTTGTGCATGTGCATAATAATTATTGATTCATTTTTAGCTTAGTGAAGTTTGCCCTTAAAAGTTACTGAAAGAACTTCACAAGGGAATATAACTACACAATTGCAGCACTGCAGAACTTGTCACACTGTTGGTAGAATTTAACAAGATAAATACTTTGTTAAATATATTTAATACTTTTATTGTATTGAACACATTTTAATTGTGTTTAATGCATTTTAAGTACCTCTGCCTGAATATGCAGACCCATTACTCATTTTTATATTTTTTATTGTTTGCAAAAAAGACAGGATTTTCTTTTATTTTTATTAGCAAGTCACTTCCCAGACTTCGTGACATTAATAATTGAATCTAATGGTATTTACCCCCTTCTAAAAAACACACAAAGTAGTGAAACCAGTGTCGTGCACATCAGAAACTAAAAGGCAGTACGAAAATCCAGCAGCAGAATGTCACGTCCTTTCAGTGCTATTGGATGTGTCATCCATCCCAAAGCACCATTTCTGTGGTGAGCAAGCACTAAAATAAGACTTCACGTTCTAATTTTGTTGGCATGGTACATACATGGAGTGTGCGCTTCCATAAAACCGGAATCCATGTGTTCGAGTACAGAGGGCCATGGGGTGCTTGTATGGAGCAGGAA
>VRYO01002184.1:3060259-3076728 GCA_009812075.1 Sialia sialis | reverse complement strand
CGGGAGCAGTTCCCCCAACACTGCCGGGGCTGTTCCGTCACGCCGGGACCCGGGGGTGCCGCTCACCCTCGCCGTGCCCGCAGGTCCCGTTCCGCAGCCCGGCCGGGATCTCCCCCATCCGCACGGCACTGTCCCGCCCCGGCAGGAATTTCCGCAGGGAATCGCGGGCTCCAGCCGGGCTCCTCGCCTGGGCTCATCCTGCTCCCCGCACCCCGCCCGGCCGATTAGCGGATTTAATCGCATCTTTTTGGGCTGCAGATTTGGATTTCACACCAAATGCTCCCTATACAGAGCCTGTGGCCATTTCTGGAACTGCCTTCAGCTTCCCTCTAGTGGATTGGCCAGAAACCACCCTTCCGCGGGCGATCCCGGAGCTTCAGAGCAGCTCCAAACTACAAATACCAGCAGCTCCAGCATCGCTGAGAGGCCCCAGGACCCACCTCTCCTAGAATTAATCTCTCCAGTTTATTCTGGCAAATATTTCTAAACAGTTTTATTTTTCCCGTATAGCTATAAAAACCCACGGCAAGCACAGCATTTTGAAACATTCTTTCTGGCTGGTTTATTTTTTAGCTGTTTTATTTATTTATTTCTGTGGTGGGTGGCCCTTCCTGCCTCATCGCAGAGTGACAGTGGCAGAAGGACCCAGACCTTTAATCCTGTTTCGCAGCAGGTTTAGCAGAGGAGCGGCTGCAGCAGCCTGGGAATAACCATGGAGAAGATCCTGAAGGCAGAGCTGAACACCAACATTCTGAAGGCACTGGGGAGCTCTGGGGGAGGATGCATCAGCCAAGGCCAAACGTATGAGACAGACAGAGGACGGGTATTTGTGAAAATCAACCACAAACCTCAGGTCAATGCCAGCAGATCTTATGATTGCATAGAGATAGCTTTTTATTTTAAAAGCAGCTGGTTTTTGATAATATATAATTATTCCAGTTCTCAGTGTTCTTTTTAAAACTATGTCTATTTTATATCCAGAATTAATGTAGCAGGTTTGATTAGTGTGAAATGCAGTATAATGCAATGTGATAACCCTCAACAGCAGGAATGAGCTGTAATTCCTGTAAAAAGGAGGACAAGCACAAAGCTGTTATTGTGGTACTTGGAGTTTGGAAAAGCCCAGAGCTGACTTTGCATTCACTGCATTCCTTTTCATGTTGCAGTTGGGAGGATCAATAATGGGAAGGCACAAACAGGGGCCAGTGCTAAAACTCACGTAATTGTCTTTAAAGCTACAGAAGTTTCAAACATCCCCTTGCTTTTTGCATTTCTAAAAGTGAAACTCTTGCAGCTTCTCAAGCCAAACTCCTGACTTTTCTATTAGTAAATGAATACTCAATTGCTTTTTCTAACGCCATGGTGCATCAGAAATCTGTTTTATCAGTATCAAACCCATCCTAAACCGCCATGAAGAACAGCTCCTTTGCTTCAAAAATGCAGAGCACATGCTGAATATTTGTGCTGTCGTCTCCATCCAGTGGCCTGTGGGGAAAGAAGAGCCAGTTTAAGGGCTCAATGTTACCTCGTTTAGCAGTGGCCACATTCTCCTCAGAGGTGCTGTTGCATCCAGGTAGTTTGGTGTCTTTATAAGCAGCTGGAAATCAGGGTGAAATGTGGCATGTCCTACAACCTTGGAATGAATTTAGAAGAAAAACTCTAAATTAGGGTTAAGGCCCTTAAGTCTTCCTATGTGGACTGAAGCCTTGCTGCAGCTCTCTCCTTTTATTAAGAAGAATTAACTGCTTGCCACTTTGTAAAAGTTTGTTTTTTCCAAAGTGCTCATTGTAGACATCCATAGTTTAGCCTAAGGATGTTCTTATTCCTTGACAGGCTAGAAAAATGTTTGAAGGGGAAATGGCAAGTTTGGAAGCAATTCAGAAAACCAATATTGTGAGAGTGCCTCAGCCCATCAAAGTGATTGACCTGCCTGGAGGAGGAGCCATGTTTGCCATGGAGTACCTAAAGATGAAGCACCTCAACAAGTATGTCCATGCGTCTCTTTTTACTGTGTTTTTTGGCACATTTTTTTAATGTCTTACAGTCAGCCAGGAAACTTCATGGGCAGAGTTGCTTTATTCTCTCAGAGACAGAGCTTCTCTCTGTTGAGATCTGTGTTCATATTAAAAAAAAGTATATATGTATGTATGTATGTATATATGTGTGTACACACTGCATGTCCATATTGTGCTTTTCCTGCACTAGAAATGGCTGTCATTACTCATTTGTGTGCTGCTCCATGTGTGCTGAGATGCTGCTGCAGTGAATGTAATCACAGCTGAGCTTGGCTCATCATTCTCTGATGAGATTTTTCATTGGAGTTTCTTTTCCCAGCCCAACTGGTTTCTTTAACCTTACAGGCTGCTTAGGTCTTTGAAACCTCTGCTTCTCTAAGTAGAATCTTTAAAACCTCTGCTTCTCTAAGTAGAATCTTCCAGTATGATTTAAGCCATGATTAAGTTAAGATGACATGAATTTGCATTTCATCTGTCATCCAATTTGAACATGGAATTCAGGAGTTTGTTGTTGAAAAGAGATTTTCAGGAACCTGCTGTGTTCCAGGTGTCCGTATGGGAATAGTGCCATGCCTATGGCACTTCTGGCAGCTGCTTGTGCAACCCATCTAATTTATTTGGGACAATAATGGCAATTCCACAGCCTCCACAGTTTATTCTAATGTGGATTAGAGTAGATTTGTTCCTAGAAAGATTTTCCCGTGTCTAACCTTAGTCCTTCTGGTTGCAATTTTAAATGCAACATTTTCCTCTCATTCTGGGCATGGAGAAAAAATTACTTTTCATCCTTGAAACTGCAGTTCAGATACATGTGGAATATTTAATTGGTTTTTAGTTGTTGCTGTCAGTATTAGGCAGCTTCAATAAATCCCTACCTATTGCTTCTTTTTAGCCTTTCAAGTGCTGTTCAGCTGATTTAGAGGATAAAGCCCAACAGGAGATACTGTGTTCTGTTCTCTGCTGATAGTGGGGCTGCTAAGGAGGAGCATGAAATCCTCCTGCCCTTTCTGCTCCTGTTTACACCACCTTGAGTTCTCTTTACCTTTCTTGCAAGAGCATTTAGACTGTTTGCTGAGTTATCTGTGTCTTCAGAGCTGTTAGCAAGTCCTTTGCTCCCTGTTAAGTGCTTGTGAAATTCATTAAGGTTCTATGTATGCCAAAAATAGCCTTGGTCATATTTAAGTGAGGGGTTTTTTTCCATGTAATATTTGTTCACTTGTGTCAGTTTTATTTTGGTTTATTTGATCCCACAGATATTCTTCAAAGCTGGGAGAGCAGATAGCAGAGCTTCATCTTCATAACCAGAAGCTTGGAGAGAAGCTGAAGACTGAGGGAAACACAATTGGTAAAGCATTGATGGATTTGGACTCTTCTTCAGTGCCAGTGAAAACTTTCAGCCTCATGCACCCTCACTCTCTTCAAATGTTCTTGAGCTTACAGAAATCCCACTTTTTGCTTGCTGTTGGTTTAGATAATTAACTGATTACAGAATATTGTCCCTTAGTAAATGCAGAATTAAGTTCCCCTTTAAAGATGTTGGTGATGACATTTTTGAAGTCAAATAGACAGCAAAATATTAAAAAATTGCTGCTGCTCGAAGTGAATTAAAGCATCCATGAAAAGAAGAATCAGCTATATAAAGAATTTTTTTTTTAGTTGTTACTATTAAAATCTGAACTCCCAGTCTGTATCTGTATTTTTCCTATGACTTCAGGGGTGGGCTGGGTCTGACTCTTAGTGGTGGACAAATTATAATCCATTATTTTTGAGTGAAGGCCAAATTACTGCAGGTCCCAATAATTTATGAATCAAAGCAAATTTAATGGCAACACATTAAAGTGCCAGAACAGCAGACTGTGACTGTATTTGGACTCCTTTCCTGAATGTCCAACTCCTTCATCCAAAGCAGACTCCCTGACTGTGACTGACTATGCCTCATTTCCATTCAGCACCTTCAAGTCCAAAAGATTTTTTTTCCAGCTTTACAAAGGATTGTGACCATGAAATAAGTGTATCTTATTGCTTAAAGTTATTTTTTCTACCTTAAGTTCTGTGTTTGCAAACTTTCCCATGTAAAGATCTCAAATCCCCCAATATTTATTTTTGTTCTATAGGAAAAGGAGCCGGTCATTCCGAGGCCCAGTTTGTGGATAAGTTTGGATTCCACACAGCCACTTGCTGCGGTTATATCTCACAGGTATGATCTGTTCTACACCTGTGAAAGCCAGCAGGCACTTGTAGAGGTCTGTAAACTCCTCATACCTGAGCTTGCTCCATTTGTCTGCAGCTTTCTGGCCACAGCTTTGCTTTCCCTGCTCCATCCCTGTTGCCTGGTACTGTGCATGTGGCCAGCAGGCACAGTGGATTGGGTGAGAATTTGGAATGATGTGGTTGCTCTTTAGCTTAGTGATACTTAAACATATCAGTGTTATACTTAAAAATATCAGTGTTCCTTCACATACCATGTCTTGGTTTTATTAACCCCTACTATATGGATCTCTCCACTGCTTTTGGAGACCCTCATGATGTAATGTCTCATGAGACAGTGGAAAGGGCTCTTGGAGATAATTCCATCATTTTCTGGCTCTGCATGTGTCAGGATTTCATTCTATGACTTAACTGAACGAACCTCCGGTATCTCAAACTCTTCGCTAAGTACAACTTTTCACCAAGTTAGAATCGTGTTACCCAGTAAAAATTAATGAATATTTCTGCATTTCCAGAAAGATTTGAAACATGACACTTAACAACTGAAATGATCTTACCAGAAACTCTCCCTCTAAAATACATTAAAAAAAAAAGAGTATGAATGAAAAGAGCCAGAACCTCAATTTAAATTAAAGAGAGCCCCACCAAGGTGTGGTGGAGAGCAGCACTCCCAAAGCAAAACATGTGATGGTGTGCATTGGTCACACTGACATTGTCCAGGCTATTGTGTCAGCACTGGATCTCTGCTATTAACACTGAGTGCACATATTTAAAAACTGTGTGTGACAAAGCTGTGCTGTATTTTGCAGGTGAATGAGTGGCAGAGTGACTGGCCATCCTTCTTTATCCGTCACCGACTCCAGGCTCAGCTGGATTTGATTGAAAGGGATTATGGAGACAGAGAAGCCAGAGAACTCTGGTCACAGCTAAAAGTATGAACCATGTTTTAAATCTATTTTCTAGAATTTCAGAAAATCTGTATCAGTGGGATTGTAAAGGTGTTTTATAAGGGGTTACCCAGCTTGGAATGAAGAGCAGGGTCTAGATGAGTTTCACAATAAGTCCAACACTGACAGCTGAACAGAATTCCTGTTACTCTTTCAATTTTTATAGATAGTGGGGAAAAAAAAGAACCCTGTAATGCAGCATTAACATTTTTTTTCTGAGAATACAGCTAATAATAATGGTAAATCCTAAGAATTTCGTGTTATGAAGTGGTTGAAATTCTGCTGCCTGGACAGATTTGTATTTTACCTGGCCCAGGCTTACAGCTGAGGCTGGTTCAGGCCATGCTCCATGCACACTCAGGGATGTGTTCCTCTCTTCTGTTCATTGCTCCAGATGCTTACTGCAGTCTTTTTTGCCACTGAGACTTTTCAGTTTAAATTAAGTTATTTTACATTTCTCATGACAGCAAGAGTATCCATGAGTATCCAAGAGTATCAAGACTATCCACATCTAGAAACAATACATCAGTACCAGGTGCTGATTCACTAGACTGTAAATTAAATGCTTTGCTAAGCTCTGTTAAGAACAATCCAGAACATTTATCACTGGCTTGTTCTTGTTGCAATCAACGTCCAAAGCATTTCATGAGGGCTGAACACAGGCAGCATTTGGCCAGCTCAGGCTCTAACATGCTACAGTGCTTTATTTTATTTAATATTTTCTTCTTTAATTGTTACATGTCTGTTTATACTTTCAGCCAAAGATTCCTGAAATGTTCTGTGATGTAGAAATTGTTCCTGCTCTCCTGCACGGGGACCTGTGGGCAGGGAATGTGGCTGAGGACGACTCTGGGCCGATTATATTTGACCCTGCCTCCTTCTATGGCCATTCCGAATTTGAACTGGCCATTGCTGGAATGTTTGGGGGGTTCAGCAGCTCCTTCTTCTCTGCCTATCACAGTAAAATACCCAAAGCTCCAGGATTTGAGAAACGAAACAAGTTGTATCAGCTCTTTAATTACATAAACCACTGGAACCATTTTGGGACAGGGTACAGGGGCTCTACCCTAAACATGATGAGGAAACTTCTGAAGTAACCAGGTACATTTGAGAAATTCTGACACAGTCCCTTAGGAATGAGCAGCTCCTGCTTATCCCGAGTACCACAAAGTCAGAATTGATGGTAAAACACCTGATATGGAGAAGGCTTAGTGCACTTTTGAGTCTCACTAACTAAGAGCAATTACTAAGAGTAATCTTTAACTTGGGCACTAGTTTCCCTGCACAGATTCCTCCCCTGCTGAAAGGGCTGCACTGTTTGTGAAGGCTCCACTGGCTTGGAAAGCAGCCTGGCAGTCAGCCTGCTCTTGCTCTCTCACCTCGTGGCTGCTGTGCTCCCACAGTTGTTCCACAGCAGCACTGTCCCAGTCCTGCTGCTGCTCCATCAGCAGTTTGTTGTGGAGAGCTGCAGGTGTGGGACAGCGGTGCTGGAAGTAATAGCAAGTTCTTATGTCTGCCCTTGTTAGTTCTGGTTTAGTTTTCTGTCTGTTCCCAGCCCTTTCCCCAGGAATATTTCCGTGTTCTTCTGTTTCCCTTTCCTTTCTTTTTGCATGTCAAATGTCCTAATCCTAAATGTCAGTCAGATTCTGTGAATCTGAAAGCATTCTCTTTATAATTTAATCAGCAGACAAGGCCCTTTTGCTGCATTTGACAAATAGATGTAATTAATAATAATTCTAATATTTATTTTAATTTAATGTAATTTACCCACATTAGTTTTTCTCTTGCTATAAGAAATGAAATTCCAGTGATATTTTCTGGAATGATGTCTAGTTCCTTGGTAATTAACTGTACAGTCAGAAGTGTTACCACTCAAAGTTGATAATAGCATTTCATCGTTTTAGTGTGATATTTCAGTGTGTTGTACTACAATAGTAACATATTTAAATAACTTTGTAAAAAGACAGCAAAGGAGGGAGGGAGGCTCTGTGGTTGGGTGAGAAGAAGCACCTCTGGCTGCTGGGTTGGTTGGGGCTTGATGTATTTTCAATTTTAAGAGGTGAGTGCAGTGGGCAAAGCTGGTCTGTTGTGCCACCACTGGGTTATAGAAGGAACAGTGTCAAATCTGATGGATTATAAAATGTTTTATTGTTCCTTACTGCTTTATTTTTACAGAAAACATGGGAAGTGGGAATTTGAGGAGAAAAGTGTTCAGCAAAGATTCTGGTGTACAATCTGAGCTAGACTACATTAGTGACTCTGAGGGGTTTTAATGGAGGAAAGTGGCAAGGAGAGTAGAAGTAAGTGCAGTCCCATAAATATAAATGGAAGATTTGGGTAAGAATGACCTGAGAATTCAGGTTCAGATGGCTGACATGACTAATACTAAAATATTATTTTCAAAATTGCTCAAATATGTTTAAACTTTTCTTAACTTTAAATGGTTGTGCTATAAAGATTTAATAAAGTTTAAAATTTGATGTTGTAATTGGTTTAAAACGATGCACTTTGCTCTCCGTAAATATGATACAAATAGTGAAAAAATTTTGTTTCCTTTGAATCAGGGGAATCTGTCACGGTTGGTTACAAAACTGAACAGAACTAAAACAGTGGAAAAGTTGAACAGTAGAGATAGAACACAGTTGGGATTGTAGCTGATGGCTGGAAGATCTAGATCTGAGGAAAGAGCAAAGTGTGTTTGTGGATGTGAACAAACCAACCTGTATCACACTGGGAAGTACTTGTGAACTCAAACTTCTCAAATAAAACACTTGCCTTGCAGAAACCCAGCACTAAGTGTACATGTGTTTTGTGACTGTGGTTTGATGGAATGAATTTGAGCCTGAAGATAAAATATTTGGGTATGGATGGAGCTACTGGATAGCAGGAAAGAGCAACTACCTGTTCTGACATCCTGGCCGGGCTGTAGTGCCTCCTTGAATTTCTTGTGTAATCAGTGGAGCTGTAGTTGGAGCTCTCAGGGTTTGAATGTTGTTTCCAGAATTGATGAGCTTTAGATAATGAATTGTGATATTAACCATGTAATGCAGTGTTTTGGTGTGGGCTGGGTAAGGAATGGAGCTCATGGATATCAGCATCATCCAGCTGTCTCCCACAGACCTTGTGCAACTGACGTTGTCCCCATCCTTGTCCTTTTCCCTGTGCCCAGGTCCCCTTCCCTGTTCCCTTCCCTGGGAGTCTCTATCTCCATTCTCACCCAGTGCTTGGGTGCCCATGTCTGTGTCCCCATCCTTGTGCCATCCCCAGGACACCACAGATGTCCCTCTCTCTAGCCTAGACATCCCCATCCCTGTGAATGTGCTGGAGGTGAATGGCCCCATCCCCTGTGGATGTCCCTGTCCCTGATGAGTGTCCCCATAGGGGTGTAGGTGTTCCTGTCTCTACTGTGTGTTCCCAGGCTGGATGGCCCCATCCCCAGTAGGTGTTCCTATCTCCAATGGGTATCCCCGCCCGTCTCCCCATCCCGGGTGGGTGTGCCCAAGCTGGATGTCCCCATCCCCGGTGGATGTTCCTGTCTCCGCCGGGTGTGCCGATCCCCGGTTGGCGTCCCCAAGCTGATGTCCCAGTCCCCGGTGTGTGTCCCCAGGGCGTGGCCGCCGCTCGGCTGCCGCTCTCCGCGGAGGGGCCGGGCCCGCGCTCGCCGGTGCCGCTGTTTTTGGTCCCTGCTGGCGGCCCGTAGCAGGGCGGGAGCGGCGGCGGCGCGGGGCGGGCGCGGGGCGGCACCGGGCGCTTGTCGCGGGTGCTCGCTCGTCCCGGGTAGTCCCTTGTCTCGGGTTGTCCCTTGTCCCGGGTGGTCGCACCGCGCCGGGCCGGAGCGGCGAGGGCGGCGGCTGCGGGAGTTCCGCGGTGCGGGCCCGCGGCGGAGGCCGGTAGGGCCGGGCGGGGCCGCGGGAGGGGCCGCGGGAGGGGCGCGGTGGCCGCATGGCGGGGCCGGGCGGGGTGTGAGGGGCGGCGGAGCTGAGGCTGCTTTCTGTCACTGCCAGCGCCGGGCCCGCCGCGATGGACGGAGCGGGACGGGAGCCGGAGGAGGGCGAGGAGCGGGAACCGGGAGCCATCAGCGACAGGAACATCCTGGACAGCTTCAGCGAGAGCCGGGAGGTCGCGGAGCTCATCGGGAACCTGAGGGAAGTCTTCGGGGAGCTGGTGACAAGGGAGATGGCCGTGGAACGGTTCATAGGTAAGCACGGCAGCGAAAGGGAGTGGTCCTGCTGTTGCTTGATACAAACATTTTATTGTGTATTATTCATTTTACTATCGGTGATTACCAAAAAGGGACCAAACCGCTAATTTTTGGGTCAGTGATAATCTGGAACTTTATAAACAGGTAATTCTGGCTGTTTTTTTGTTTTTTTGTTTTGTTTTTTTTTTTTTTTCTCATGTTGTTTTCCATATAGGTATTTGTTTATTACCTGGTATTTAACTGCTGTAAATGAAAACTTAGGTCTTAGTTTCCAAAAACCCGAATTATGACTCATCTGGGGCCTCCAGTTTCCTATTCAAATTCAGGCCGTAACTTAGTTAAAAGTTTGTATGTCTGTCAAATAAAGCAACTTTTTAACCTAGTCACTCATTGAAACACACCCATTTTGTGCTCCAAAGTGTCAATTTCCTATTTTTACTTTTTTCTTTAATGGGAAATGTGGAGAGTGGCCGAATCCATACAGATCATGTATGTTTTTCCAAGTGGAGATAACTTGGTTTGACATTTGTGCCACCTACGGAAAGCTTTCCTGGCCCTGGGCCACAGCTGATTCTGGGAGGGCCATAGTGAGGTGCATGTAGCAGTGTCCTGGGTCACCAGCCTGTTTCAGGGCACATCTGTGTGTTGGCTCAATATTGTGATGAGGTGATTTGCAAAAGTTCATTCAGTGCTTCATGTATTTGCAAACTGAATTTAGTAAACTGCTATTTTGCAAGTATATTTGAAATTGCCAAAACTCACAGTCAAAATATTGACCCAGTGGCTTTGTTTTTGACAACAAAAAATGAGGTGGGCAAACCATCAAGCAGAACTCCCCAAATTTGGAGATCTGACCCTGCAGAGTTTTCTCAGTGGCATTGTTGTGGTTGACTGAGCTAACTGTTCCATCTGAGTGATGGACATGTAACTGCTCAGACAGAAGTCCCAGGAACTCACACTGGTAAGGTTTTTCAGCATCACAGAGGAAATGTCAGATTTCAGTGGGACAGGGAAAAATCACCTTGCTGTGCCTCTCTGTCTGTCACATCATGTGGAGTGTTAATACAATTTAAATTGTATTTATGAGCTTTCTGCCTGTATATTGTTGCCCAGTAAACACAGGCCCCATATACTCAAAAAAGATACTGTGTGTGTGGTTCAGTATTGGGTTATAATATTTAGTGTACTCAGGTGTCATTGATCCTTCTTGGACAAAATGTCCCAAATCTGCCAAGAGGCTCAATGTGTGGATTAGAACACTGAAACTCAGGGAATACCTTTTATTTGGGAGCAGAGAACACAGTAATCACCTGTTCTAGAGGATTTTAATGGAAGTTTCCAGAGTTCAGAAAAACTCATGATGCTCATTTTTTTGATGAACCATTATAAACAGAAGTTTGGGAAACAGTTTAATCTGCAACTACAATTTGTAGGAAAATATAGAAAGGTCTTTTTTGAAATCATAGCTTTAGAGGATCTGGTTTAGGCTCATTCTCTTCTCCTTTTATATTCGGGGTTTTATTTTGTCTTTGCCAGGCTGTGACCTGGGAAAAGAATTTGTTCTTCAATTCCACTTCTTTGGAAAGCTTTGGTGCTGGAATTTGTGTTCACTGGTTATGCTGTTTGTATGCAGCTTAAGGTATCATTGATTCAGGTGGGAAGTCAGTGATGGTTAGGAGCTCAAGTTTCCCTCTTGATGGCATTCTGGTATCCCAGTGGAATTGCACAAGGATATTGCTGGATGGTCTGGTGTCTGAAAGTGGTTGTGCAGTGTCATCCACTGGTCAACTGCAGCACTGTTGGCTTTGAGTCATCTCTTAAATGTAAATGTTCATGTGTCAAGCAGAGAAAAAGGACAGAGAGTGAAGTTGTTTGTGAGAGAAACAAATACAGGAAAGGGGAGTTAAGGAGGTTTTAGTTTTCTAATTCAAACGGTTTTTTCTGACCAAATAGCTAAAATAAGCCAGGCAATCTCTAGTGCCACACTGGATCACTTAATGATCTCCTTGGGAATCCAGCTTTCATTTTCTTTTCATTGACTGCTTTTTGTTGATTCTGGGTTTAAATTGAAAAGCTTTTGTGTCTGACAGCTCTGGCAAGTTGCTCTTATTTTCTTTTTCAATATTAAATTTCAATTTGTCCTTTCTTGAGTCAGTATCCAAAAGGAAGAGACTGTGTTACTGGCAGCAGAGTAAGGGATGTGAACAGTTTTGAGGAGCACAGTGGTAAGAGCTGCAGGTTGTGTTTGTTGAGGTTAAAATCGGTAAAGAGTTCTTTATTCATTGCTGAATAATTCCCTATATTCTATCTGAAAGTTGGAAACTAGCTCTGAGGATTGTGAGGAGCACCCTCATTGCAAAGTGTGGTTGTGAGAGGTTTGTCCAAGGAAGTTGGAGAGACTCCTGGGAGTGATTTGGTGGTTCAGTGTAGGTAAATGAGTGCAGTGTGAGGGGCACAGCCTGTGCTTGTACTGTTATTTGGAATTACACACTGCTCTGGGTTGGAAGGGAGCTTAAAGATCATGTCATTCCAGCCTCCCTGCCATAAGCAGGGACACTTTCCACTAGACCAGGTTACTCCAAGCTCCATCCACTCTGTGGTTTTCTAATCTTCTGACCTCTCTTACAGGTGGTGGCAGCTCAGGGATGCAGAAATCTTCAGCTAAAACTGTTCAGAATCAGTGGGTATCTCACAGTTAAGGCTCTTTGAGTAGTTTATTACAGGTATCTTTTCATTTTCAGGTATTATGGACAAGTACCAGGAGCAGCCTCACCTTTTGGATCGCCACTTAGGTAGGAATGTCATTCTTAAATAATTTATGTCTCTGTACTTAAAAATCTGTTACTCTGGAAGATCTGGTCTTGCATTGCTGTGGCTAATAGTACTTCCATTATATAATTGCTGTCTCCCTCTCTTCTGTCAGAAGTACAAGAAGCTCTGTGAATTTCTTGTAGTCTCACTGGTTTTCCTCTCCTTTCACTAGAGGGGATGATGAATTCCTTGTTGGAGATTGTACGGGACAGTGGATCTCCTCCCCCACTAGTTCACCTGGCTTTTAAATTTCTCTACATCATTACAAAGGTAAAAAAATCCTAAATTCAATGTACTTTAGTTGAAGTTCGTAAGTTACAAATATTTTCTTCATTATTTTCAAAAAAATTAAAATAAGTGCCTAATGTGATTAAATATTTTCAGCTGTACCGTGAAAGATTACTTTTCTTGTTTCCCATTTTCATGATAGCTTATGTTATTGAATGATCCAGATTAGTAAAAATCTAGGTCTGAATGCAAAAGAAATTGCAGACATGGAGATACTGAGTGATAAAACATGAGTTATAATGTTGAAAATGAAGTGTGATGAGCAATTGGATGGATGTGGAATTTACATTTGAGAACAAGGAAGTATTTTTTGGGCTGTAAGGGCTCAGCCCTGGATTAGGTGGCTCAGAGAGGTGGTGGGGTCTCCATCCCTGAGATACTGGACACTCCATGGACGTGGTCCTGGGCACCCTGCTGTGGTGACCCTGCTTTACCAGGAGGGTTGGACCAGACAGTCTCCAAATGTCCCTTGTTTTAAAGTTAATTATAATTCTGTGAATTCTTAATAATTTTGTAAAAACACCAATATCACCAGGTATTTAAGACTCTAATTTGCATGCTTACTTTCTCTATAACATGAGGATCCTGGTCAGGAAATTTCTCCAAGGGTCTTTCCTTTCCCCTCAGTGTGTGCTGGTGCTGGATGGGGGACTGAATTGTGAAACTTTCTGCTTTAGGTGAGAGGCTACAAACGTTTCCTGCCACTGTTCCCTCATGAAGTCCGGGACCTGCAGCCTGTTCTGGATATGCTTGCAAAGCAGAACCCAAGAGACCCTGAGGTGAGGACTTGCTGTAGTTTCTGTTTAACTTTTATATCTCCAGTAGAAAAAAGCTGAAGGAAAAATTTTGGGAAAAAGTATATAAAGCAGTGACAGACCCTGTCTGGTGTTAACACCTGGATTTGGTGTGAAAACCATCATCTTGTCACAGGTGGAATGCTCTCCCCAAGGAGGGGTCTTGGTTTTCTTTCATGGCATTTGTTCCAGGGATTTAGAACCTTTAACCACTCATGTAAGGAGCAAATTGTACCAAGAGTGGGGGCAGGGAAAGGCATTGAACCTCTAAAAGGAGTAACTGAAAAATCATCAGTCTGACTCCAGGATACTGTAGTTTATATCATTCTATTTTTAAATAAAGAAAAAGAACTCCAGAGAGCCGCTTAAGATTGATGAATTTTGAAATAGATCATTATTAAAAGTAACAAAAATAATGGATTTGAAGACAATAATTGTATTGCTGCTCTAAATTAAAGCTTTTTTTTAAAATAAACATCAATTCTGACACTTTGCTGCTGTAGGTGTACATCTTTAAGGCTTGAAAAACTTCCTTCTTTCTTTTGAAGTTGTTTCAGTAGACCCATGAAAGCAATATGTAAGAAATTAAGGATAAAAACATATTTGTTATATTTGTGAGTGGAGGCACAGATAGGCCAAGGGAAGGAAAATCAGGAAAATGGGAAGATGCAGTTTTCCTTTGTGAAAGAAACAAGGATGTCCAGGTTTCTGATGGGGGGGAGGGTCCATTAATTTTGTTGCAGTTTTGCTGTTTGGGAGCACTTGCAGTTCTGTCTCCTCTGGTGTTTCAGGGCACTCCCCTTGGGATTTTTCTCTTGCTCATCTTTGAGAGTTCCTTGGAGCCAGGGGATTGTCTGTGCTCTCTGCACTTCATGCTGCAGAATCTGAAGTAAAACCCCTTTGTTTGACCATTCCTTTGCAGACTTGGGAGACTCGCTACATGCTCTTGTTGTGGCTGTCCATGATCTGCCTGATCCCTTTCGACCTGGCCCGTTTTGATGGGAACCTCGCTTCCCTGGAGGGGCAGGCTCGGCAGCCCACCATGGATCGCATCCTGGAGATAGCAAAGGTGAGGAGAACACATCCTGGCATGCTTTCACACCTGGGGGATTTGGCTCAATCATTCAGTATGGGTAAATATTCACATGTTCTGTACATTACTCAGTGATATTCTTGTCTGCATATTATTTCAGCCCATATTTTTGTGTCTAATCTGTAAAGAATTTTTTCGTACGTCTGAATCTTCAGTCTGTTGTTTGCTGCTTTAGAGTCAGATGAGTCTGGAACTTGTTTCCCCTGATACAATGAACTATTTTATCTGAGGTGAACCCTGCCTTTGGGTATGGTGGAGGCTTTCAACACTTTAAAGTGCCAGAGAGCTTCTTCTGAAAGCCAAATCTGAGGATTTCTAGAGGAAATCAGCATTTGATCAGAGTGAGCAACTTTGGAAACTGTGACTGTGGGAAGACTTTTAAACAAATACATCAAGTTCCAGGGGGTGTCAGCCACGTGGCTGACTTGTCACACCTTTGAGATAAAAATAAACCACTCCCCTTCCCCACAGGTACCCCAACAGCTCAGGTTTTTGATACTTGCAGCACTAAGGGACTTACTGCTTATAGGCCAATGTGTCTGTGAGTTAAGATTTCAGCAATTAAACCTTCAGTAATAAACCTGCTTTGAAAGGCACACAAAGGGACACTGCCTTAGATACAGATTTTTAAATGGGAAAATGAACTTTCTACTGACTTCAAGCTCAGTTTGAATCACAATAATTACATTTGCTGTAATCATCATAATGTTTATCATGTAAGTATTCAGTAGTGTATTATGGACAGAATTGTTACACAGTTGGTTTTCTGTCTCCAGGTATGAGTTCTTTTACAGTCAGTTTTCTTTTCCCTTTAGTGTTACCTGGTTGTCAGTGACAAGGCTCGGGATGCAGCTGCTGTGCTGGTGTCCAAGTAAGTCTCTTTTGTGCATCTTGGCAGAAAGGCTCCCATTCCTCCTGCTGTTCTCAATCTGCCATGACAGTGCTGGGAGGGCTGGAAGTTGCCAGCTGTCCGTGGGATATTACTGTTGCTTGAGTTGGAGGCAGTAGTGTTTGTTGGGAGTACAGCTTCCTCTGCACGTGAAAATAAATCACAAAGACCAGAAACAGAGATAGAACACACGTCTCTTGTTTCAGTATCTATTCCAGTCCACATTGCTGGATATTCTAGTGGATGATGCCTTTAGTCAGCTCAGATTGTGACTGATTTGGGTTTTTTTCCCTTTTTAAAGCAGCAAAAGCCCTGGCTCTGCACTGCAGCTTGTGCTCAGCAGGGGGCGCTGCCCGCGCAGCTTTGGTGCTGTCCATGGCGGGGACAGAGGGACACTGGTACAGAGGGACACGGGGATGGGGGGCCGGACTTGGGAATGAGGGGACACATGGGAACATGGGGACAATGGGACACAGGGATGAGGGGACACAGGGACTTTGGGAGATGAAGGCAGTGGGTGTGGGAGGATCAAACGTAACACCTGCATTCATGTTTTCTGGGTTAAGATGCACTAAATTTATGGGATTAATCAAAATAGTTGTTAAAAAGGACATTTAGTAGAGCAGACCTTGTCTCTTTAGGAGGTAACCATCTGTGTACTTACTTTAAATTTATTCTGAGCTTCAGTCACCGGACTCAAGGCTTTAGGAGTTTATATTTAGTGAGTATAATGCTATAGGTCTGAATCTAATGGCAAATCAAACAGGTTTTTGGTTTAGAATGTACAATGTCATGCAGAAGATTCATGAAGGACTTGAGACCAGACTCACAGTTCTCTGGTGACTCATCCTGTGCTTTTCTGATTTATTCTGAAATATATCAGAGTAAAATTCAAGAGACTGCTTGCGCAGTCTTGAAAAAGTCTTACCTGTTACATACTAATTTTGACAAGGTTTTTCTCCTTATTCTTCCCTGTGAGGATGGGGAGGCCCTGGCACAGGCTCCCAGAGAAGCTGTGGCTGCTCCATCCCTGGAAGTGTTCAAGGCCAGGTTGGATGAGGCTTGGAGAAACCTGGGATAGTGGAAGGTGTCCCTACTCATGGCAAGGGGTAGAACCAGATGAGCTTTAAGGTCCTTTTCAACCCAAACCATTTTGTGATGGTATAATTGTGTGATCCTAATTACAGTAATTTCACGATTATAAGCCGCACCTGAATATAAGC
>VRYO01002184.1:2958438-3059259 GCA_009812075.1 Sialia sialis | reverse complement strand
GCTGCCCCAAGCCGCGCCGCCACGCTGCCGCGCGCGGCCCTGAACCACACCACCACGGGCTGCCATGGGCCGCCCAGAGCTGCGCCGCCGCGGGTCCCACAGCGCCCGTGGTTCGGGGCGTCCCGTGGCAGCTCTCTCACCAGCCGGCTCGCACTTCCAGTCTGGCCTTTCACCAGAAATTTTCCATAAATAAGCCGCACCTGAATATAAGCCGCACTACTGGGGTAGGCTGGATTCTTCAGTGAAAAAGGTGCGGCTTATATTTGTGAAATTACTGTAGTTTTTGTAGTCATTTTGGAATCAATTATTAGAAATTGCTGTTTATATATTTGTATGGGTAATCTGCCTTGTCACAGGCTGACAGACCCAGAGGATTTGAGATGACAGTGTGACACAGTGAATTATTCTTGAACATTTATATAGGCTTTCTTCACTTCCTTAAATCCCAGAAAGTATCCCAATTACCTAGAATAATAGATTCTTGAAAGTATACCCAGTATTTGGAAGCATTCTCAAGTAAGGATGACAGTAATTTTAAAAGATTCTTTCATCACATTTTCCTTAATTGAATTTGCACTTTAATTGTACTCCAAAGTGTCTGCAAAACTAAATTTTGAATGGGAGCTTACATACAGCAACATTCTTGTTTGCAGCTTGGTGTTCACAGCAGAGCTTTGTGCTCATGCAGTGCTCAGCCCTTGGTTTCAGGGGGATTTCACCAGTGCCCTGCACCCTCACACCTTGTTGGTTGTCTTATCTTCCCTTCACCTCTGTCTATCGGCTGAATTAATTTTAATTAGGAGTATATGTTCAGAACAAATATGGTGATAGAACACATTAAACTGATACTGGTACCACGTGTGCAAGGCTGCGGTACTGTATAGTGGATTTACAATTATTTAGTTTATTTTGAACACCCCATTTCCAGAGCAGCCTGGTGATTAAAACACTTCACCAGAAATTAGAAGGCTGGCTCCAAGGCCTGTCACTGTTCTCACATCCCCAAAGCCAGCTCTGAGTATAATTGTTCTGCCATGAGGTCTCTGCACCATCTCCCTGGAGCTGGACTGTTTTTGGGTGGGCAGGAGCACAACAGTCCAGGGACAGATGGACAGAGAAGATACAGGAGTCTGACTGACACTCTGGGAAAGTCCCTGGGGAGGAAGAGAAAGTCTGGGCCCTGGTTTGTGCTCCAGGGAGTTTATGAATTTCCAGTGAAGTTTAGAAACATCAGGATTCAAGACCTCCTGTTTTCCAAAGCAAGCTGCTTCTTACAGGGCAAAGAGCTGGAGTAATCCATGAATTCTCCTTTCTGCCTGCTCACTGAGTGGTTGCAGTAGGAGGAGATGAGGCTGATCCTTATCCTACTCTCAGGCTGGAGGTTAGGACACTCCTTTGGGAAAGAAGGATTTAAACTCCTTGGGGCTGAGGAAGGGTCTAGGAACCAGCTCAGCCACTTCACAGGTCATTCTCTCACGTGTGCCCTTGGGCCAAAGGTGACTTCATCCTTCAACCCAAAACAGCCCTCCTGCAGCTCAGCCCAAGTCCTCATTGGAACAGCACCAGTCCATCCCATCAGCTCACTGTTGAGGTGTTCTCAGTATTTAATGTATTTAATACCCCCATCAGTCAGCTCCTGGTGCTGTTTCCCTGTAACCTGTAGGAGGGATCCAGGTCCTGACTCTGGGGCACATCCTCTTTGAATTCCATGAGTTGTGCTGGGTGGGCTTCCCCATGAACCTTGTTTCCACTGGGTGAGTTGAGAACAAATGGACCAACAGGACCTGGTTTGTAGGTGCCAGGACACTGAAGTGATGCCCTGACTGCAATTAGCTGCTCGGGGGAGGGCTGAGAGTAACTTTACTGTAGTTTAGCCATGATAAACCTCTTTTCCCTTTTCTAAGCCAGCTAAAAACACAACTCTTGATCCATTTAGTGTGTTAAATAACAGGTGCTTGACCTTTTCAAATATCTGAAACCCCAAATGTAGCTCTGCTGGTTGCTTGACTGCTGACAGTGGAAAAGGGACCCAGTGCTGATTTCTACTGATTTTCAGATTTGCAGAATGGCTGGTTTTGGTGAGAGAGGTGAAGAATCCTCCTATTTGTTTCAGCTTTTCACGAATTCTAATAGTTTTCTAATTTCTTAAAACCTCTGGAAATTTTGCTGCTTTGCAATTAAAATAAGAAATTTCTAGAACCCAAGTTTTTAGCTGGGTTTGAAGTGAAAGCTACAAAAGGGTTTGAAATTCCAGATCAGAGTCTTGCTCAGAAACAGCTGGGCGAAACGGATGGTTTGGAGTGTTCCACCCTGTGTGATTTGGGAAACACACACTGAAGAATTATTTCCAGGAACTACAACCAGTTTGGATGGGAGGAAAAATCATTTTTCACTAGGT
Organism: Sialia sialis; assembly: GCA_009812075.1. NCBI lineage: Eukaryota > Metazoa > Chordata > Aves > Passeriformes > Turdidae > Sialia > Sialia sialis. The sequence goes on along the minus strand of VRYO01002184.1, from coordinate 3,056,861 downwards.
GTCATAAAATCAATGGCCGCAATGTTGTTTGTTTTTTTTCTGTGACAGGTTTATTGTCCGCCCTGATGTCAGACAAAGCAGGATGGCAGATTTCCTGGACTGGGTGCTCTCCATGTTATCCAAATCTTCCTCCCAGACCATGGAGGGCACTGTCATCGTGAATGGCATGCTCCAGGCCCTGGTAAATACTGGTTTTCCCTTCAAAGATAGACAGTTGTGTTTATGGCCATCCCATACTGCTGCAGGAGGCCTTTGATAGCAAATGCACTGAGGAGTTCCTAACGGAAAAAGGAGAATGTCCTCCACAGCAGTTCAGGCAATGTGACTTCCCATGCGTGTATATTTTATTTTTTGTCATCCTTAAATTAAGGTGAAGTTGCCAGTACAGATACTCATCAATAACTGTCAAAGTAGCAGTAATTTCAGTAGGGTTGGGTTTGTTTGCTAATCTGAGTGATTTTTTGTTTAATGCCCTTTCCTTGTGAATTGATAATAGTGTGTGACTGGAAAGAGCTGCATTCTCAGTTTGGGTTTTAAAAGGAACATACTGTGCATGGGAAAAAATCTGCACTACCTGAACTGCTGTTCCAGGGCAGTGCTCCTCTTGCACATCCTCAGAAGGGCTATTTATAAAAGCTTTGTTGTAGTTTTACACCCTTAAAAGTGCTGGGCTGTGTTTTGAAATCCTGGGGTGAGACTTCTGGTGTCTGTGCCAGTTTTGATGTCCGAATGTATTTGGGCAGAATGGAGGTGTTTGTGTGGGTGGAGGAGTTGTTGTTCCTTCTTGGTTTGGTTGTTAACCAAGGCAGTGCAGGTGAAGACAGATCATGAGCCCTTGTGCAGTCTCTGCAGTTGCACAGGTTTGAGGATTTGCTGGTGTTTGTACAAGTTTTGATCATTTGCATAAGTTTGCTACTCTTTTTCACCAGTCACTGAGTGGACTTGTGTGCAGCGTAGTGCTAAACATCAAAGGAAAAGTCTGGAGCAAGTGTGTGGGGTGTGGGGTTTTTTGGTTTTTTTTTGGTTGTTTCTTTTTCCTCTCGAGCTCTTCCAAATCAGAAGGGAGAAGAAATGATCTATATTTAGAATAACTGAGGACCTGCTACTTAAGCAGGAGGAAGCGTTATTTGTGTGCATTGCAGCGTTTCAAAAGACAGAATGATGTTTCATCATTTTATTGTCAGATCTGGAAAGGGAGAATGCCTGTTTGCCATTCCCGGGGCATGATGAGACCTGCAGGATGTATAATGCATTAGCGTTTTGTCATAATTCCTTTGAGTTTGGCTTTGGCTCCATCCACCTGTTCATTAGTGCGCACTAAGCGAAACAGGTGAATACTCAACAAGTAGAATCGAAACCAGAATGTGATACAATAGACCTGGGAGCAGAGCGTGCTGCTTTGCTTTTCTGGGATTTTTTTTTTTTTTCCTCTCCACAGTTCATAGTTCCTATTCCAGTTGATATGAGCAGATTTGTAAAGCCTTTTCTTGCATTTAGTCTGGAATTTCTCTTTTCAGTCATTACAATGAATTGTATCATTAGGGAGTAAAGATTTTCGGAATGGTATGTGTGTGTGTAGGTGCTCAAGGGGAGCAAGAAATATTTATTTCAAAAGTTAAATTTTATAAATATTACATTTATATATAATTACATATATTCTTAATACTAAGAATTTTCTCTCACTTGTAACAACACTATGTTGTCAGGAATATCAACTGAAAATCAGTGTTCAAAATAAGTAAACACTTCTCATTAACATGCAAGATTCTAACTTTATGTGGTATATAATATATTCTATTTATGCTATAAATAAATACAGTATATTTTAACATAACAGGTGTTATAAATGTGTAAAGCAGAGCACGTACTCATGAGGGGCAACTAAAAGTTGTGGCAACAAGCTTCAGAATTCTTTACCCTTGGATTCCTCCAGCACTTTGTTACTTTAAGAGTCAAACTGCAGCAGCTGCTTGGCCATCTCTCTGAATAAGCAGGAGAAAAAAAAAATTTCAATTTCTGGTCAGTATAGCAAGGTGGGCTTTGGGATTGTAACCCACCAGAGTGGGGATAAAAGTCTCTCCACATTGGAGCAGAGGGGATCTGCCCTGAGCAGGGTGGGTTTTGGTTGGGTTAGGATTTTTACAGTCTGCATTTGCTGAGCAGCTCCGAGCGAGCCTGGCATGGAAAAATGGCTCAGAAAAGACACGAAACTGCTGCATTTCAATGAAGTGAAACTGCAAGTCAGGGACGCAGTGAGTAGTTGGCCGAGGCTGCACTTTGATCTGCCTCTTCGTGGCCGTGAGCCTGGTGATCAGGTGTGTGCTGCTGTTTCATCTCGCTCAGCGTTCTGTGCAGAACGAGTCCGGCTGTTCCGCGGCTCCTGTAGGAACACGCACCCGGCCTTGCATATTGTAATTGCACTGGGGCCTTTGGCTCTCTGCTCCCTTCCACCTATCCTCTGGAGCTCTCCATTTCCCAATGGGGGGCACCAGCAGGCACCTCTGCTGACACTATTTCAAATTCAGTGTTTCAGACTGCCCTCCTTTGTCGAAACCTGTGTTGCGCTATGGCATTTAATTCGTTTTTGTGCTCCTGTTCTTTGGCATTTGAGGGACTGAAAATGTTGGATTATTAAGAAATGGCTACCTTTTTGTAACATTTGTTTACTTGAAGGAAACTTCTAGCCTGTTTCAAGAATCTGCATTTTAAATTCTCTTGGTCTGGAGGTTTGCTTTTAAACCTGCCATTATATCAAACAGCTTTTTAGTTATCGCTGCAGGGCGCAGCACTCCCAGTTCTTGCGTGACAGAGATGTCATCACGTTGAGGTAGCCTTGGGCATTGAAACTTATTAAACCTTATTTGTTTTATAAGTGATTCAGTATACAAGTGTGAGTAATAATTAAAAAAAATAAAACGCCCTGCACAGTGATCTGATGAAACTCGAGAGTCTTAAGAACGAGGCATTTCCCTGAGCTGTCTCTAATGCAAAGGTTATTTAGCAATAGCTACATGCTTATGTAAATTTGGCTCCAGGGAAGAAAGAACTCTCTAACTCCATTCTTTCAGACCCAGAGGCACAAAAATAGAATATTTCCAAATAGAATGTTTCCCAAGTCTCTGTATTTTTTGCATTCTCAACGAATTGGCTGTATTAGGATTGTCTATTGGCATTATTTTTTTAAAAAAGGGGTTGTTGCTTAGTGGTTTGGTGATAAAGGTGTAGAAAAAGCAGTGTTGGTGAGAGGTACAAATGTTGTTATGTCTGCAGGTACCGAGGGCACTGACTCCCTTCTCCTCATGCCATTTCTCTCCTGACTGTCACAGAGTATTTCTTCTAATGTGGCCTTGTCTGGTACTGGTTGGTTTTTCTCTTCTCACCACAAGTTTTGTGGTTCATTCAAGCTTCAGAAGTTCTGTTATCATAAAGCTGCTTCTTTTTCTTATTAGAACGTAGTACTATCTCAAGCTGCTAATTTATTTTTTTTCCTTATGAGTATTTAAGATCCGTGGGTTTTGGTAATCTTAAGATAGGAAGGAGACACTCTGTCAGCTCTCCATGTGTCAGTCTAAACATTTCAGATGTTCAGCTGATAAATAACTGGGATCACATGAAAGCTGCCGTCACTCTGTTGGTGTCTGTCAGTGTTGGTGTCATGTTGATGCTCAACACCCAAACACGTGCAGCCCACAGCAGGAATGCTGCTTGTGTGGAGGCACAGTGAGAACAAGGCCTTTAACTAAACCCATTTTACCATCAGCTGCACCTAGAATGCATTAAATATTCCCTCCTTCCAAGTGAACTTCAGCTCTGCCAGCGTGCTCTCCCTGCCTGTCCCTGGCCGGGAGGCAGGGATGGCTGCTGGCGTTCCTGGGTGCTGTGTGCCTACCAGGGGGTGCTCCAGAGCAGTGCAAGGCCTCATTTCCTGCTCTTCCCAGCGACTGGAATTATCCTCCCAGCCCTCCTCTTGGTTACAACCAGAGGCTAGATCCAGACTTGTGCCTCCTGCTCAGCAGGAAGATCCACTCACTCCCCACCAGCCAGGCCACCCCTCGTGGTGATTTGTGTAGCTTGGGGAACAAGTCCTGGAGATGATCCCGACTGATGGATCTGCTGCAGGTCGGGCCCAAAGTGGGTTATGCAGACAATTGGCAGGTGTGGTGTCTCTGCTGGGATTATTAAGAAACTGGGCTTTGTTTGCCTTGCCCTGCGCTGTTTCTAAAGCAGAACCAGACTTGACAGTCGTCATTGCTTGCACACCACTGATTTTCTCTAATTTGTAGGTGGCTTAATTATTTATAAGAGAGGGAGTCACATAGTTTAGAACAGTTCAGCAGGTTGGGTAGGTTGGTGTGTGCTCGGTGTCCTCGTTAGTGAGGAGCCCGTGGCGTAACTGAGCCGGGATGCTCCGACAGGCAGGCTCCTGCTGCTCAGCACTGCTCACACCAAAATGCTGTGCAGGTGGCAAACCAAGCCTATTAATTGCTTTGTTTGTATCAGATTTTTGGAAATGGTGTGCCTTGGATATTTTTCTTCCTTCAAGGCAGGAAGTTTAAGCTGGGTACTGTAATGCTGATTTGCCCTTTTTGCTGCCTATTTTTTTTTTCTCTTATGATTTTAATTTATACATCATAAACATTTCTTCTTTAGTATGACCCCTGTAAGCTCCAGGTTTACAGTATTTTTCTGAAGGAGTAACTTTGCTGTATATGCCTGACTGTTTGTAGCATGTGCTGGAAGAAAATGTTTTTTCTGCTTTCCCAAAAGCCAGCATTGGTTAAAATGCTCTTTTATTTCCTTTGGGAAAAATATATCTCACAAAATTCAAAAACTTGGGAAATTATAACTCTAAAACTCAAAAGTTTTAGAGATTTGGACTTGGGGATGTTTTTGCATGCTTTGACCTCATAAATAACAAACACTTCTCGTCTTGTCTTCTCTACACTCAGAAAAAAACCCTAGACACTGGATTTCCTGCTGTGTTAAATATCTGAACAGTAGTTCTCCACTCTTTACTGCTGTAAAATTTATTTTAAAAACAGCTGCTAAATTTCTCTCACACGGAGAAATACCCAATATATCACTCGTAGAAACATCAGGAACCTGCTCCAAGGTTGTATCTGACCCCCACTTTCTGCACCCCAATGGGTGCAGAAAGAACCTTCTTCCCTTCCAGACATTTGGCATTTTCAGCTGTTTATTCCTAAACCATTGAAAACATATTTTATTGATTGAAAGCCATGTAAATATTATTGATCTTTCAGAAAATTTTAGTTATTAATTCAAATTGATAATTATTTATTAATTAGCTATGGTGTCCTTCGGGCAATTTGTACTTCACCTAAAAACTCATATTGATAAAACAAAATCCCTTAATGCACACCTCAGTTGATTTATAGCTGTTGCCACAATGATTTTATTGCAAAATGTATATTTAAATCCCCAGTAGGAGTGGATGTTCTGTCTTGAAAATAGTTTGTTATTTATTTGTTTTTTATAGTTTTGGTTTTTAAACCAAAGCAGTTTCTTTTTTTTTAAACCATTTTAATAATTTGTTTTTTAGTGAAACTGCTGTAGGCAGACAATGTGTGCTGCACTTTTTTCTTCAGAAAATAATAGAAATGGTTATGAAATGGAATCTGCTGTGGTTCTAAACTGCTTCATAGGTGTGTGAGGAAAAGAATTTGAATTTTGCTCATTTCCTGCTTGTGTGTTGGTCGATTCCTTCCCACATCTCTCTCAGAGGTGGCACCTTCCAGTTGTGGTGTTCCTGAGGAGTCAGGACTGAATTCAGACTTGGACTCAAGGGTGTGAAAACACGTGGAGAAGCTTGGAGAAAGGTGGCAGAATTTAAGAAGTGCAGACTGAGAATGGGTTGGTGTTTGAGGGTTCTGTTCCAGCTCCCCAGCAGTGTGCTCAGAGCACACATCCAAAGGTGTTTGTCCAGGAGCATTCCCAAGGATATGTTAAAAAGCTGCTTCTCCACATTATCACTGCTTGAGGAATCACACCGTGCTTTGTTTGAATATGCTTGGATATAACAATAATAATTGGGAGGGAGCCTGTATGTGCCTTAAAAACAGAGTTTGCTCTTAAGTTAGGCAGAAAGGAGAAGGAATTGTGGGGATGCAGGGAAGGAATTATGGGGATGCAGGGAAGGAATTGTGAGGATGCAGGGAGGGATCTGTGAGGATGCAGAGATGCTGCTGTGTCTCAGCATCCACAGCGAAGTATGTGAAGAAACCAGTGATGAGGTTTTAAAGCAGAACACAGGAACAAAGTGATGACATTAGTTTCTGGATGTATCAATAAAGAAAAATTTTAGGGGAGCTCTAGATTTGTACCAAAGATTTGCAGGTCCTCTGACATTTTTAATTTTTTTTTTAATTTTTAGTACAACCAGAGTTTTGTTGTATGTCAGTGAGAAATATTTGTATTGTTTTTAGCACTGACTTCATATATTGCTAAAAGCTGTGCCAATTTATACATTTAAAGTAATATTTTTTTCTGTTGGCTGGGCCCAAAGTCATTCTATTGCATTGCTGCTTTATGTCATTTTTAAGGGAGGCCTCACACTTGCCTGCATTAAAATCTCAAATTCTTTGATATATAGTATCGTAGTGTCATATATGGCTTGTAGTGGAGCTGATCAGCAGTGTTAATGTGGGATGCTGAAATGCAATTTAAGTTACAAACCAAACCAGGCTGGGTACACAGCCCCAAGGTGTTTTTCTTGCCTCTGTTGCTCGCAGCCACGCCTGCAGCACGGGAGGCATGTGTGTGTGTTTGGTATGTGTGAGAAAATACCTCTTTTGAGGGGGAGTCTGTTCTTCTTTAACTCCCAGGCATATTTATTGAGGAAGATTTTGCTTCTGGTGAGTGCCAGAGCAAGGACAAACAAGTGCCTGGCCAGAGTTTTGGTGCAAGGAGAGCTGAGGAAGCTGTTAATGTGTAATGTGTTGTGTCAGGTGTTAATAGTCCCTTTGTCTCACTGCAGTGCTGGGGCTTAGTCCCACTGGGATATTTAGCTGCAGATAAAATTCCCTGGGCACAGGAATTGCAGCTGGCCTGCTGGAGGTGTATTTGCAGGTGTCTCTTGGTGATTTAGTCTCTCACAAGCTGTGGTTGCACCTCACTGAGCTTGTGTGACCCAGCACTGAGCCTGGCAGGTTAGGGACCTGAGCTAGCCCAAAACTGGTGACTTTCCTTTTCTCATTTTTAGTGAGTTTTTTGTTGTTTTTTTTTCCTCTTGAGTGTTTTTTGGCCACCTCAGTCCCCTGAGCAGTTGCCAGGAACTGCACTTCCTTTTATGCTATTTGAATCAGCAAACACTACACGTTATTGTAAGAACATTAAAAATATTTGAGATCTAAATGCTCGATATATTGTGTTGTAGAATATCTATATTCTCATGTCTGTGTTCCCTATTTTAATTGTAGGCACAGCTGTTCAAACATGGCAAGAGAGAAGACTGTTTACCTTATGGTAAGTTTGTAATAGCCTGGGTTCAGTTTTTCAAGCCATTGCAGCAGAAAAGGAAAAAGAAGATTAACCTGGTAACAAGTGGTACTGCAAGGAGTGAAATTCACAGGGCATTGATAAAGCAGGGAAATGAGAGGAGCAAAAGCAGAAATGACTGAGGGAGGAGCAGCTGCCACCAGGAAATGCTGTGTTGGAGCAGCACATCAGAGCATTTGGCAGGTGGTCACACTGGCCATTGCTGTAACACAGGAGCTGAACACAGAACATACAAACTGTTAAATTTGGAAAATACTTGTTTGAAATTCAGTTGAGCATAAACTGGTTTTGTACATATTATCCCTGGAAATTTTGCAGAGACTCTTCAAGTTTTAATATAAGCACAGAATTTCAGAAAACCCAAGTTTTAAGAACCAGCAAGTTTTTTAGTGAAAAGAGATTATATATTGGGTGCAATTAGGGATAGACAGGAAGCCAAAAAGAGAAAAAGAGAGTATGGAGGTTTCTGAATGTTATAGCTGCGTTTTGGAATTATGTTTGTCTTGGGGTGATTCTTGAAATATGATCAGAACTGACTGCAGTGTGATCTTGGGCCTTATTGGTAGCAATAAAGGGAGGCAGGGAAAGATGGTGGCTAATTCCAAAACACTCCAAAAGACCTCTCAGTTTTGTGGAGCTTATCCGAGTACCAGAAATGGGGTTTGTGCTGTTCACAAGAGCCAAGCACAGATATAAACTCACTTTAGAGTGTTTGTGATTTCACTCATTGAATTATTTTGAGTTATTTTTGAGAGGAAGCTTGTTAGTTCTGGTGGAAAATCTCATTCTCCCAGTTCCTAAGGCTGAGATGCAGACACTTGCTTAGAAAATGCCTGAGAGATGGGTAATGATGGAGATAAGATAGTGAGGACAAACAGCATGGAATGACACAGGTGCAAATACTGGGAATGCCATTGCACAGGACTAGCAGAATCCACTGGGGAAGCTGCCAGAGAAGCAAAAAAATAAACAGGCTGAGAAAATTGCAGTGTAAGAAAAAATGACAGAGCTCAGAAAATACACCTGAATAACACAATAATCTTAATCAGTATGGAAGGAGCATACTGAGCTCTCAGCATTAACCCTGCTGGTAAAATCAGAAGATTTGGCTCATGGCATAGAAGGAATAAGAAGTAGTTATGAGTCTGGTAATAAGATAAAAATCAGGGGCATATAAATGAATGAATTTACCCTAGAAAATCTAGAATGCTCACAGCTGAGAAGCAGCTATTCAGATGGTAACTGGTCAGGATAAGAAAATGTGAGAGACAAAAAATATCTAAGATTTTTAATTATAACAGATCTGAGGATGAAGTAAGGAAAAAAATAGGCAAATGTCAAAGCAAGATCTTGTTTGAAGTCACTTGTGACATAGAAGTTGAATTAAAAACAAACACTAGCCCTGCAGTAATTTACATGGTCTGTAAGATATTTTAGTGATTCAAGAGCTGGCAGGACTTGGAAGAGGCTTTATTTATATATTCTTAATTTATTTTCTGTCTGTGAATGGTGATGTTTCTGCAGTCTCTTCCTCCTAAACTATGAGTCTCTTGGGCTTTTATAACTGCAAAAACTCCAGGTTACTGGTAATAATAATCATCATCCCTGGCTTGTTGTGTGGATTGTTTCGTTTGTATTTTAGTACATCAAGATGCATCACCAGGCTTTTTAAAGACCTGAGGAGATTTGTAAGTCATGTCTTACACTCTCTCAGACTTTGAAATAATTGCACTTTCTTTGATCTCTTTGTATTTTGAAACCCCTGATATGAGACTGGGGAAGGAGGTTGCAGAGTTTTTGGCTGCTGTGGTTCCATCTGTTGGAAGCACAGTGGCTCTTTCAGAGCCTGAGTCATTAGTCTCTATTAGCTAATGGTCAACTTCTGAAGAATTCTTTTCACCCTAATGAAACTGCAAAAGGGCTTTTTTATTTGTAACAGCCAGAGCTTCCTTGTGAAAATTTTGAATCCTGGGACTTTATCCTCATTAACCCAAGATTCTCCTTTCTCTGTGTTTTTTTTATTTGCTGGACAAATAGCTTTGTTACCTTTGATGTGCCCAAATGAGAGGTTTTGTGGCTGATTGTTTACACGTCCACAGTTTCTCATGTCCAAATGTTTCTGGACATCCATCATCATAAAAATTTCAGTGTCAGGATTTGGTGCTGCCTGAAAATACTAGATGAGGAAAGGGAAACCTTCCTCCGTGTGCAGGGAATTTTCTGAGTAAATGAACTACATTTTTAGCTCACTGAACATTCTTGGACCCTGAGAGACACTTGGATGTGTTTCTTCCAGTGAGAATGAGAGGCATAAACACGCTGAGGATGTAGGTTATAATTTTCATAATCAAAAGTGATCCTTAAATCCATCTCCCCTGTTAGGGCAGTGAAGGATATTGCTATTTTTTGACCAGTGTCATTTACTACAAAGTATTTGTGTTTCAGTAATGCCTTTAAAAATAAAAACCTTCTAAAAAACGTGCAGAACTTTAAAATGTTCATACCAAGGTGTTTTTAAAAGCAGTTTTTCTGGTGTGTTTTTCTTTTCCAGCTGCCACTGTTCTCGAGTGTCTTGATAAGTGCAAGCTGTCAGAAAGCAATCAGATGGTTCTGCGCAAGCTGGGCATGAAACTGGTCCAGCGACTGGGACTGACATTTGTGAAACCAAAGGTAGCAAAGTGGAGGTCAGTTTAAATCTGAAAAGCTAAAAAAAAAAAAAAAGGAAAATCAAAGAGCACAAAACTCCCTACAAATACGTAAATTCATACATTTGCCTTCCGCCTCTCTTAACCTTCCCTTAAAGAAAAAGAAATCCCTGTGGGAATGGACATATTCTTCATTTGCATTATTTGGGAAAAGGAAGATTCTTCCACTGTATTTAGTTTCCTGTATTTTTTTTTTCAATTTTGGTACATAAGTGAGTGCTGGGAAAAAAACAAATCTGACTTTGCACATTGCACAAGCAGAAGCCTGTTCCTATATAATGCATAACTCACTGAATATGGGAAGACCTTTGTTCCTGAAGCTGATTTAGTACAATTTTGTAAGAGTGAACATAACTTTTTCCATTACCTGGTCCTACCCTGATTCGATAGAAAGTTCACAGGGGAAAAGTGGTTTGCAATCCTGCCCTGGTTTTGCATATTAGTCAGGTTTTGGTGTCTGGTTTTATGTACTGCCAGAGGGCAAACTCTTTTTTAGATTTCTCGCACTGATATTTTAAAATTGCAGGCTCCCTTGGTGACTATTTTTATTGTATTTATTTTACCAGCTTTTGAGAACATCCTTAGGCATAGAAAATTCTTTTTAGGTGGAGAATGTACCTTGCCCGGTGGCAAAAGTCAGTTTAGCATGTAAAGTCTATCTTTTGTAAGAATACATCTACACCACAGGCTAAATATTCGAGTACAGCTTGGTCAGAAAGTACTAAGCTGGCTTTGAGATTTAAAAGACAATTTTTAATAAGCTGATTTTATTAATTTTTTTTTCAATTTTTTTTTTTTTTTTTTTTTTTTTTTAGGATTTGAAGAGACTTTTGGGCCATGGGAATTTTGTCTGTCTTTGTTGTTAACAGTGGAAAATAGGTTATAGCGAGACAGGAAAGGGAGGGATAATGAAAAGGAACTATTTGAATAGTCTGGCTCTTCTCACCTTGGAAAATAGACAACTGGGTCAGGAGCAAGGAGAATGGGATATTTCTCCCTTTCCTTTTAAGCAGCCACTGAATAGGTGGAGAGCTGTAGGTGGGAGATGTAGGAAGGTGGCAGCCAGGCTTTGTGCACTGTGTCCCTGTTGCAGCTGAAGTTAAGGCAGACGAATCACTGAAGTGTGTTTGCTGTGCAGGTACCAGCGTGGCTGTCGCTCTCTGGCTGCCAACCTGCAGGCTCAGGGTGCTGCTGTGCAGAACCAAAAGAGAGAAGTTGCTGCTGCTGAAGCTGATGATGACGAGGAGTATGACATTCCAGGAGAGATTGAAAATGTTGTAGGTGTGTTAAAGCTGGAGAGAAATCGCTGCAATGCTGCAAGTTAAACATATGTTGGAAAATGATCTTCTTGGGGCTAAAAAAGTAATGTGCTAAAAAATCTGTGCTAGTGTGAACAGCTGGAAAGATTCTCAAACTTTGGTCTGTGCAGCTGATTGAAATAGGTATTTTATCAAATAGTTTGGATTTCAGCATCTCAATCAGAAGCTCAGTGCTGGAGCATTTGTTGTGGAGTTTGCCATGGAGGTATAAACATAGTAAATATGTTTTACCAATTTTATTCAGTTACATAAAAGAGATGCCCTGAACCTTTCACAAATGGAAGGGTGAATTAAAATTTATAATGAAATACACAACAAAAAAATATGTCACATGAAAGCTGAAGAATTATGCTTTAATTTTTAGACTGTGGTAGTATCAAAGGAACAGCATTTGTTTCTTAGTATGCAGTTGTACAGCATGTCCTCTGCTAGCTGGCTGGTGGATATTCTGTAAATAAATAGGCAAAAATTGCATCAGAAGACTTTTATAACTGAATAGTCTAATGAACCTCCACAAAAAGCACCATGACTTCAATTTTGAATCTTCTACAGCACTTAAAATTGCAATCTCTTTCCATATACAATTGTGACGTTTCTTGTTTTTTAGTTTCAAGTCATACTTGTGTGACAAATAGAATAAATCTAGTTACAAAGATTTTTTTTTATACAAAGAGGCAAATGAATTTTGAATATCTTAAGAACTTTTTCTGTTGTTAAATAAGAATAATCATATTTAAAAATAAAATCATTTGCAGAACAATTGTTGGTTGGCCTGAAAGACAAAGACACCATTGTCAGGTGGTCCGCAGCCAAAGGGTGAGTGGTGACTCTGCTGAGCTGTAAACAATATAGAAATACATTGAGATTACAATGATTGATAATTTGGGTGGATTGCCAATATTTGCTGCAAGTGGTTTTAGCACAGCCAGTGGTGGGAGGGTGCACAGACATTTTTGTCTCTTTTTCTGATGGAAAATTGGGTCGGTTTTCAGGGAGTTTCAGGTGGGAGGGGTGCAAAGAAACATTTCTTCAGACTGCTTTTTTTCTCTTTTTCTTTTAAAATGCATTTGTGGGAGATTCACTGCTGTGTAGGTTTTTTTTAAGGGATATCAGTCTTGGGGTATCAGTCTTAGGGCAGTGGGGTGGCATCTTGAAGTCAGGAAGATTCCAGTAACTAATTGTTTTTCTATAATTTACCAATCAACTGTAGTACTAATGATCCATTGTATGCTTTTTTTTCCTTTCTGTAGAATTGGTAGAATAACTGGAAGACTTCCAAAAGAATTAGCAGATGATGTGATTGGGTCTCTGTTGGACTGTTTTAGGTAAAAATCTTATTTCACACTTTACACACGTCTAAAACATGTCTGCTTGTGGAACAGGGGGATGACAGTTAGGAAGAAAGGTCTAAAAATCAGTAAATTTTCTTGCTGTCCTTCTCCCAGATTTCAAAATCTGTGAAAGCACAGATGGGCTAAGGGTATTCAATAAAGAATTTATTTCTGATCTATCCTCTTGACCCCATACTAAGGTAATGTTCAAGGACTGAAGTTGAGCTTAGGAAAGATGAAAAAAAAGCTCTTTAACTTGCTCCTTTATAGATTCCTGGTGTGCTCAGAACTCATGTCTTGAGTTTAGTGTCCATCCTTAGAAACCCAATAGAACTGGAATGATGTTCTGGGATTCATCAGAAGTGAGAAGCAATCTCTGTGTGAGAGGAGGCTGAAACATGTAGGGAGAGTGAGGAATAAATAGGGGATAATAGAGATTTATGCACTTGGGAATGGTGTGGATGTAGTTGCCCTCTATGTTTTGTGTTACTAGAAGCAGACTCAAGCATCAGGTGGCAGGTTTAGAATAAAGACAGAGTGGTGTTTTTCACACAGTTCAACTGTAAAATCTTCTTGCCATAGGACCTTGTGAATACTGAGAATATTTACCTGAACAAGAAGCGTGCTTCTTGTCTGCAAACTTTTCCATGATGTGCCAGAGTTGGGCAGTGTTGGAGAGTGTTGCAGTGTGCTGGTTCTTACACTGGCTAAGGGATCTGCTGTTGCCTGTGTCAGAGAGGATTTGGGGCCAGGAGAAACTCCAGCTGGGGCACAGGGCTGTTCTTTTGGTGCACTTTAGCATTGGATGTCATGGCTTTGCATTCATGTAGAGCATGTAAAGGACAAAATCATTAAACAGGTATCATGTGCTTTTGTTTAATACCACATTGCTCACCACGCCTGCATTGAGTACCTGAAATCTAAACGAGTGCTTTAGAGCAAGCCAATAACATAAAATTTCTTTATTGGCAAGAAGTTCTACTCATGTGCATTTTGTCACTCACATGCCCCTAGTTTTAAAAAGTATTTTCACATTGGTTGTGAGTACAAATAAAGGGTGCCAGCTCAAAGGATAGCACATTAAAATAAAGAAGGTAAAAAGTCTGAAAGACTTGCAAGGAAAGTATCCACTTAGATGATCCCTGCACTGTGTTGCTGTGATTAATTTAAGAGGTGCTGCTGATCTCAATTATCCCTGGAGCTTCAAAGACCTGTACTCAGTGTGTTTTCTTTCCTTGTTTTTCAAGTCATGGGGATGAGTAATTCAACTTGTAATTGAGTGACCTGCTTTCTTCAGAAACACCTGGGAACAAATGTAGGCAAGGACAGAGAGAATCTCTCTTGGATTCTTTGCACTAAACATCTAGTGACCAAAATAGGAATAAATCAGTTGCTCATCAGAGGCACTCTGTTATCCCTCTTGGGATAAGAAGAAAGGATTTGTTACATGTGGACATATCAAAAGACAAGAGGCAGGGAAGAAATAAGTGATTTTTCACAGTGTAGTGAGATTGTCAGCACAGTTCCACTGGGGCATGAGCCTTGTGTTGTTCAACACAGACATAAAAAATCCTGGATAAAGGAGGAATGAGATGCTGAGGAAAGCAGCTGATATTTAAAGTTTATTTAATGTACTGAGAGCTAAAAGTGACAGAAAGAAAAGTGTTACAGGAGCCCAAGTGAAGTACTACAACAGTAAATGTCATATAAAATATGATGTCTAATGCATGCAAACTGATGTACTTGGGGCAAAATGCTGCTCACTGTCAAAGCCCCGGAAGCCACTGATCTGTCAGAGTGTGTCAGGGGAGTGCTCAGCAGCTGGCAGGGAAAACAAGACAAAAGAAATGTTGGAAATTACTAGGAAAGGAAGAGATAAAACTAAATCACTGAAAAGTGGTTTGACTGATAGGAAGGAAAAGTGGAGGGATGTGATTTGCTGTGTCTCCAGTGTAAATAGGCCAGCAGGAGGGAGAGCAGGAGGCTGTTTACCATTCACTCTCCCTGGTGCCAGAGCAGGGAAGCAGCAGGAAGAGCATTTCCACACAATTATAATTAACCGGTGGAAGTCATTGCCACGGGATGTTATGGCAGCTAAAAGTGTAAAGGGAGTTCAAAAAGGGATTATCCAAATTAATGGAAGAGTCCCTTCAGAGGTTATTAAATAATGAATCTGGCTCCAGCCTCTGGTTGAGCTGTCTGTGCTGCTGATTGCCAAAGCCAGGAGGGGCAGCAAGGGGATGGTCCTTGCTGCTTGTCTTTGGCTGAGCACCTTCCCAGGCCCTGGCAGAGATGGTGCTGGGAGAGATGAAGCTTTGATATGACCTGCCCTGGCTGTCCAGCATTTTATTCTCAGATTCCTACTCCTAGTGTAGTACAAAATGAATTCTGTTCAGATTTTATCCTGCAGTATGCCACCTTTCCTCTTTTCACTCCATTATCTGCCAGCTCACTAAAATCATTTACCACTTGGGGTTTTTTTTGCTGTTTTCACTGCAAGTTTCTCTGGTTTACGTTTTCCAAAGGTGGATAAAAACCACTATTTGCTTATTTCATAAACTCTTGTGATGGGTTTGCTGAGAATTGCCATTTGAACCTCTTCTGCAGGTTAAGGGCTGCATTTGGCACTAAACTTGTTAGTTATTTTGGGTATGTTCTGTAAATCTTCATCTTTTGCCCATGTACTAGGAAGTTATTTTCCTTTTCTATATGAGTTTCAGGTAATGAATCTTCTGTATTGAGTTCCATTTATAGTCAGAACTGAGTTTTTTGCTTATTAAATAATATTTATAGACATTTTTATGTTGCGTAAATGAGAAGGAAAACATGTTCAACTTGTCATTCTTCTATTTTACAAGTCCAGCGGCATCAATAACAATAAGAATGTGCTGGTTTGGTTTAGTGGCCTTTTCAAATGTTAGGAATTCACCATAAGAAATGAAATCCTGAGAGGGAGGGCCAGTTTTAACAGAAGTTTAAAGTTTTAACAAAGCTTTTTGTTCTGTTTTAGTTTCCAGGAGACAGACAACGCATGGCACGGGGGGTGCCTGGCCTTGGCCGAGCTGGGCAGGAGAGGATTGCTGCTCCCATCCCGAATTTCAGATGGTGAGTTCTCCTTGCTGAATGGAAGTTCATGAAATAACAATTTCTATTATTAGGCACCAAATGTGTGGCAGTAGTCTGGGATTTGCTGATGTGTGTGTGTGCTGGGTGATGACTGAAGTACTGAGTTCTGCAGTAAAACATTCGCCCATGGGGATATTTAAGTACTTCTGTCTAAAGCATTGGCTTGGGTGTGCCTTTTTTTATACTTAATAAATATTTCTTTCCAAAATGGAATTAATTTCTTGGGGTTCTCTTCTTTCTTCTTGCCTCCCATGTTTCTTTGTGCAGTTGTATAAAACAATTCTGCGTGTCTCCATATTGTGTCAGTGTCATTATTTAAGCAGAATATATTAAATAATTGATGACTAACTTGCACTTTAAAGCCAGTAGCTTCTGCTGTTTGTTTATGGTTAAATTTCAAAGGCCAGTTTCATGTAATTTATACATGAACTGTTTATATTGTAAATGGGTTTTTGAAATAGCAGGATGGAAAGAAAGAGAACAGGGCAGAGGAATTGTTTCTTTGTGTATTCTGTAGTTATCAATATACATTGAATTACAGAAACATTAATGTAATTTTGGTCAATGCCAATCACAGTGGGAATGACAAAGCACAGTGCAGCAGTTGACATCCCCCCTTGGGTGCTCTTACAGCAGTGTCTTGTTCTAGATGGTTCTTTGGTCCCATCCAGTGCTCCCAAACAGAGAAGTTGAACCCTAAATTTAAAAGATGTTTCAAAGCTGGTGTTTCATACTAGTAAGTCAGGGTGCTAAATCTTTTCTAGTTTGAAGATGTGTTGTAAAATGTAGCATTTGATACAGTTTATTACTCTGTCTCCATGGAAAGAGTTCATGTCCATTATAGCATGTGCTGCATGTGAGAAAGCTTGTGCAGTGAGCCTTTGGTTGGTTTCCCTTTTTTCATTACTTTTGCCCTTGCATGATGAAAGTGAAATGGTTAAAAACCATCCAGCTTACAGCTGGGGAATCATGAAAGGGAAACCCTCCAAAGGTAAATCTGTATTTCAGTTCTGACAGAACCAAAACTGTGCACCTCAGTCAGGGAATCTGGATGACCTCATGTCATGGATTTTTATTTTATTTGAAGAAGGCAGATCAGGTAGACCTCACCACTGGAGCTGGCTTTTATACATAATATTTGTATGGAGATGGGGGAGAATAAATACTTGAATTCTATGGAAGAAACAGGTTTTTCTTTGTTCACTTGAAAGAAATTCAAATTACCAAGTAAGAGATACATGAGATTTTTTTTAAATTGTTGATAATAGTAGCTGAAGCTTTCTGCTTGCAGAGATGAGGGAGGCAGATAGCTTAAGGTAGAGTGAAGAGTGGCAGTGGTGACACATTACTCTGTAATTTCATGTTTGGAAATCAGAGATTTAGCAGCATCTGACCCTAAGATTGAAGCTTTAATCTTGGACTGGAAAGCAGCTCTTTTTCTTTGTTCCATCACGTGCTGTTGTACAGCTCAGTCCCTCACACTGAATGACTGCCCTGCTGTTGTCATTTCAGTCAATTGGGCTTTTTCTGTCACTGCATTGCCTTTTTTCAAACTCACATTGATATTTTTGCCTTTTGATAATGTGAGAAAAGCTTTTCTCTATGAAAGATTAAAGATCAATGTTATCTCTTTTCTTCTTACCTCAAAAACTGAAGTTCTGTCATTTCCTGTGTAGTTACTAAACTTGTTACAATGCTCCGAGTTGTTGGCTCAAAGCAGCACAACAGAAAACACGAGTTTAAAAAAACTCTGGGAATTTGTGCATTGTGTTGAATGCAGCTCCACTTCCTTAGGTAGGTTTACACCTATTAGTGATGTTCAGACAGGTGAGTCACTCACCTGAGTAATGATCAATGAGAAATGTGTGCGTGTGGTTTTATGGGAATAATGCTTGTTCTGGGATTGTCTCCTTACTGTGTAAATTTACACAGGGATCAGCCTTATTTTAGTTGAACTTTGGTAGCAGTTTGGACAAGCTGGACAGCAGCTTTAAGGCACAGAGACTTCTGAGCTTCATTATTTGGAATTAATGTATGGATGAATTAATCTGCATAATGACTTTCCATCATTGAATAAAGCTGCCTTTTTTGGAATTGATTGGGATTGATTTGGTCCCAGAATTCTGCTTGCCAGTTGAAAATTTAGCTAGCAGTTTCTTGCTAACTGTTCTTCAATACAGATAGTGTAGTAAATGTATTTGTGTTCATTAATGACTTTCCATATCTTTTAAGTACAGACCACAAGATTTATTTGAAAAATTGCCAGTTTATATACACAGATATAGAAGTAGGAAATAGTTTATGGCTGTAGGACACAGAAACTGGGAGTGAGTGATACACATGTACTGAAACAAGACCTTCACCAGGAGAGTTTGCCTCAGATGAAATAAATTATATAAATAACATTTTAGGCCTGGAGTTTGAAGGCTGCCCAGTGTCTATCTAACCTCAGCAAGGCAGGCACCTGGATTGCTTAGTTCTTCATATTTTCAGTGCTGTTTTCATAGTGATTTGCTTAAAGTTGAACATATACTGCATTGATTAAACCTGTGCAGGCTTTCTTTGGCTTGACTTGAATCTTGTTCAGAGTCAGTGTGAGAAGAGGTCGCTTACACAGGCTTTGGGGCAGTTTATTTAAAGTGGCATCTGCCTCTGAGTAACTAAATTTGGTCTGTTCTGTCTTAGGGCAGAATGGCAAAGTGCATCCATACACAGAGCAGTTTTTACAGTACATTCTAAAAAGCCAGTTTTAATCTTAAGCTTGTTTAAACTACTGCACAGTGACATAAAAAGGTTTTCAAAGGGAAAAAAAGACCAAAAAACCCCCTATTAGATGAAGTTAAGGCTGAAAAAAGACTATGACAGTATGTTATTGAGCAATATTGTTTCTAGAGCTTAAACATCTTTCAAGAAAAGAAGTTGTAAAAGTTATTTTACATCATACAATTGCAAAAATCCCTTGAAGATTCATCTGATTTACTTTGGCTTTAGTAATGAATGCAAAAATTCACTCATCAAAACCTGAGCTTGTACAAGACAAAGTTCAATTCCTTAAAAATATTAATATAAAATTATGAACATTATTTACAATGGAGAGATTGAATGTATCTTGTCACGGGCCAAGCCCAATGAGTGAGGGTTTGTAGAAAATTTCAGGATGATTCTGGTAACCAGAAACTCTCTGGAAGGAGGAGGATTAGGACACTCTTGTTCTCTTCCTTAAAGTGAAGACTCTGCTGCAGTCATTGGGCCTGACCCTCTTAGCACCTTGCTGGGATTTTGCAGATTCTTTTTGGTTTGTCCTTTTTTGTGCTTTCCCCTTTGAGCTGCAGGGCGTCTCCTGGCTGTCGGGGGCGGCCCGGGCGGGCTCTGCGGGCGCGCCGTGCCCATCCTGCGCGCCGTGCCCGTCCTGCGCCCCGTCCAGCCGCGCCGTGCCGGGGCTGTAGGCAGCCAGCTGGCACAGAGCCACGGCTGCTGTCTGCTTCTGCTCGTCACAGCTCTCCATGAGCCCCAAGTCTGGCGCCGAGCCTTTGTCACAGGCAGCGCTGCCGGGGTTCTTGGGCTCCGCTGCGGAGCTCTCCTTGCCGCTGTTTGGAGAGGCAGCAGCGCTGCTGTCGTGGCACGGGCTGTGGAAGGACGGTTTCAGGCTGGCTGTGTTACAGGAATCCTTCACCGACAGGTTCAGGGGCATGTCCTGCATTTCCAGGAAGCTCTGCCTGTCTGTTTTGGATGGGGTTTTGTACATGTGCTCGTGAGTAGGTCCTGTGCTTGTGTCAGCCTTTTTTGAAAGATTGAGGGGAGCTATCCCTGTGTCTTCTTCTGTGTTGGACAGTGAGCCCGCGTTGTTCTGGCCGTCGGTCTGTGCGTGTGAATCTTCATCAGTGACATTGATGCTGAAAGAAAAGGAGAAAAGACAATTCACTGTCAGTTGCTCTTTTAAACTCAGGCTGAGGAAGTAGGCAGGAAGTGGAACAAGATCTAGACTTCTAGCTAGAAGTCGAACAATTCTGTTGTGTCTCCTTTAAATCCCCCAAGTCCCTTTCACCGTACCCATCACTGCAATAGAAGTAATTCCCTGAAGTACTCAAACACATTGGAAGTACACAAACATAGTGGAAATTCCTGGTACATTTAAGGAGAATGAATGGTCTGCTCACTGTAGCACCTGTGTGCTGTGCAGTTAGTATAGAGCATATGAATTCACTGCTTTAAATCTAAATTTATCTAACAAGCATTGCATGAAATGTGCCCATCTGTCTTTGTGTGTCCCTGGCAAACCTGAGGAGAATTTGCACAAAGTGTTATTTTACCTGCTGGGTGAATCCCCTCTCTCCTGCTGTGCCTGCGCTCCTTGAAGGGAAGGCTGTTGGTCAGTGCTTTTTCTCACAGGTCTGAAGGCTGTGAAGTTTTCTTCTGATTGGTCATACTTGCTCAGGGATGTGGATGATGACTTGTTGGAGAGGTCAAACAAACCCTCACACGTGTGGCTTGTCTGAGTGAAGTTGGTGGGGCTGGGTCTGCCAGGGGAGCCTGTTGCCGCGCTGCCCGCGAGAGGGCTCATTTTGGCATTCTCTCGTTCATTTTGGTCATCCTTGGGGTTACCTTTGGCATGCAATAACGTCATTTCTTTTTCATAATCTGCTTGTTTTTTATGTGAACTTAGAGGGTATTGTTGGGAAGGGCTTAAAGAAGCTGGATACAGCAAGGTAGTTTCTTCCATCAGATGAGAGTTTTGATCCCTGTTAATACCAGCTACGTGTGAAAATCTGTAAAATGGAGGATCTGTTGGCCTACAAAATCCATATGGTATTGGTGGAGTGGAGTGATATTGTTGGAACAATCGATAGTGTTCATATGCTGATGGATTTAGGGGTTTTGGAAGTGGCCCGGGGTGGGGAAGGAAGTGTCTTTGATCTTGTGTTCCATAGACAGAGAGAGAAGAGCTTTCACACTCGGAGTTACCTGGGAGCAGGTAAGGTGTGTAGATAGCAAGCCGGTGCTCATAGAAATGGGGTGAGTACTCGGGAATCATTGGTTGCATGTAGGGCGAAATGGAGCCAAAGCCTTTTGTGGGAGCAACTTTATGTGGAAATTCTGGGAGGAAAGAACCTGCCTTCCACGGGTGAGCTGGTGCATGAAACGCAGACTTGGTGTGAAAAGGAGAACTTTTGTTGGAGAGGGAGAGGATTTCAGACGGCTCAGTGATTTCTGGGCCTTTGCTGTCTCGGTGTTCCCCGACAGGAACGAAGGCTGAGGGCCTCACCATGCCCTCCATGAGGGGCTGCACACTGAGGGCACCTTCTGCTGCAGAGCTGGCAGGGTTTAATTCCTTGGGAATTGCAGGTTTTTGTCCTTGAATTGCTGCATTTGTTGCCTGGTTTTGTAACTCAACGTTTTCCTTGGCATCTTCTTTTGTAAAAGGATACTGAGGCTTTGAATCGAGGCTTGACAGTCCGTTTGTGACAGATTTAGAAGAAGTTGGTTTGACGGAAGATTCGAGCTGATTGATCTGTTTGGGCTCCAGGGAGCTGCTCTTTGGACACTTGATGACACGATCCTGCTCTGACACCAGAGTGATGGAGTTTTTGCAGAGGCCATACTTCATGTGGTTAAAGAGATGGGATTTCTCATTGCACGTGAAGGGGCACTGGAAGCACTTGTACTTGAACGGCTTTCCCGGTGGTCTTGGGATGTAATGAGGCTTCTTGGGTTTACGTTCTTTGAGGAGACTCATTTTTTTTCCTGCTTTAAACAATTAAATGTAATGGTTCTTTATAAAAACTTTCTTGTGGTTGGCTTCCCTCAGTTTTAGCCTCGTGATGTTTCCGGTTTTTCAGGTTTCTAGAATCCTTCTTCCCAGATGAGGAGAAGCAGGCAGCTCCTACGGTGTCTCAGGGAAGAGGGTGCCGGAAAACAAGGCTGTTGCCACTGGCAGTGCAGGAACTGAAACACAAAGTTTAAGATGAGCCGGAGTGGAACATTGGAACCAAACACAAAGAGCAGCCTTCTCTTAAGAGCATTCCCCTTCATACAGCATGTTGTGTTGTTTGGGTTTTGTAAAACAGAGTAAAAAGCTGGATGTCAGACCCATGTTAGATGGGCATTGACCTTTGGCATCCTCCCACACCCAAACCCAGTCACACAAGTGGCCTAATTTCCAGCAGCAGCACTTGTCACCAGCCTGTGCTGCCAGCTCAGGGAAGCTCTCTTTGAAAGCTGGAGGAACATTCATTCAGAAGATGAAAGTAGAAATCCAGGCGGAGCTGTTGAGAGAGGAGTGGAGTGGGTGGGATGGGAAGAGGCAGGTCCTGGCAGGGGCTGGATGTGGGGTGAGCCTGTCGGGCCGGTCCGGGAGAGCAAGGAGGGAATTTCCTGCTGTGGTGACACAGGGGTGGGGTGGCCGGGTCGCTCTTGGGTGGCTGACTGGGCTCTTTCTGAGACTGACCAACCCCTCTCTCCACTGCTGTGGCGTTTCCCAACAGCCCAATCTCAATGGATACCTCAAAAGTGCCCAATCTCTCGAAGGATAAAACCACACCGATTTTCTTCCTCTTCCTAATTCAATTAAGAGAAATGAGCGCTGCAGTGTGTGACTAATGGAACGCTCTGCCTGATAAACACGTCTCCCATCCTCCTGCTGCGTCGCTCCTCGCAGATTGCACGCAGTTAACACGGGCACCCGGTGTATTAACTTGGGGGAAAAAGTGTCTGACAGTAATTGATTTATAGGGGGAGGATCTGTGTGCCTTTCTTTGGAAAAAACGAAGGTTGTGGATACTTTATCCTGCCCAGTGATTTGCTGGGTAGATAAGTCGGGAGGGCTTGTACCGGCTTGTTCCATTATGTTCACTGATTCTGAAGGCGTGAGAAACTCTCAGAGTCAAGTTCTCATGATTTTATAGGATGTGTTATGGCAGAGATCTAAAAACTGATGATTTCATCATGAACTACAAGCATCATTATCAAAATGATGACTGTTGCAAAACCACGTACTGTATCTATTGTGTTACCCGAAACTACAGGAATACTAATTGGAGGGGTGACGAGATAGCTCCATTTTTTTTTTTAAAAAGCTTTTTACATAGAAGTTTGAATTAGTAGTATTAAAATACTAAGTTCATGAAAAGAATTGCTGTTAATTATGTGCTGTGAGATTTTTATTTCAAGTAGCGATGTTTTGCATTTCTTAAATCAGAGATTATTTAACAGAAAATGACAGGCAACACATGATGAAAACTGAAGGGAAAGCTACAGAATTGCTGCTTGGCTCATCAGGTACAGTAATTCTAGCAAATTGTATTAAATGTTTCTGATGTCATAGAAGTATTAACTTTGTTAAAATACTTTTTGTGAAGGCACCCTTAAAAATGCAAAGCTGCTCTGCAAGTAGAAAAAAATAGTCAAGCTTTTTCCTAAAATTAACAAATGATTAAATGTGCTTCAGATTAATGAAAAGGGAATTTCTAGAGAAGTAGCTTTTTGTTTCTCAGGTTTTAATGAGGCTGTTTGAGTTTGATACTGATACTGTAAGAGCAACAAGGAAAAATGCATCAGCATGGTAAAGTCTCATCTTTGCAGTATGGTTGAAATGGTAGACCAATTAAAAAAAAATCTTATATGGTATTTTAAAGTATTTTATATAACAGTAACTAGAAATAATTTGAAATATTAAAACCAATATTTTTTACATTAAAAAATAAGTAAATGAAATTTTGAGACATAGGAGAAGAGATCAAGATAGGGAACTGGGTTTTTTCTTCTGCCTGAAGTGAGCTTGTTGCACTTATTTTAACTGGTGATGTGTACCTAACATGGAAAGTTTGTCATGGACTCGGTCAAGTTAGTTTCTACCTGTTACTTGGAAGTGCTTGTACTAATTATTCTTTAAAAAAAGATATTGTTTTCAGAACCCCATTGCTTTCTTAGGTGAGGCATTTATGATAAGGTCCGAATCTGCATTCAGGTGCAGCATTTATAATAAAGGGATGGTAATTAGATTTCCTTGTTCTTCCAGCTTTCCTTTGCTTCATAATGAAAATTCCTGTGTGTCCTGTCCTCCCCCCTCTGACTTTGTACTTGGTATTTAACTTTGATTCAAGTTATTCCTGTTGGACAGAGTATTAACTATCATTTCTTAACAAGATAGAATGCGTTGTTGCAGTTTTAATGTTAGAAATTTCAAGCCTTGGAGCTCCTCTGCCGTGGGTACAGCAGGGGAATATTCCAACAGCTTTTTATTTCTTTCTATTTAATTTGTTTTGATGGCTCCAGAAGCTGCTGCTCTGACTTGTGAGATGCAGAGAGCAGCTCATTTTAAAGGATGTTTACCTTTCCTAAACTTAGATCAGTGGCAGCCAGGTGAATGTTTTCTTTCTCGATTTTACTATTTAATCTTTTTTTTTTCTCATGGTTTAAAAATGCTAGTAATAAAATATTAAATAGGATAATTCCTCCTCTGGTCTCTAAGGCACAGGAATATCTGGCATAGGACATATTTTATTATTAAAAAACATGAAAATTTTTTGATCACACAGTCAAAAAGGACATTAATGGTTTAAAATAGTTTTAACCAATTAAAACTCTCCCTATATAAATAATGTTACTTACAGCTGTACAATGTATGTTTTTTGCTGCCAAAATCAGAATTTAAGAATTTAAGGAAATTTAAGAATTTAAGGAAAGAAAATATCAAAACAAGTAGTTGCTTTTTCCTTTAAATTCAATGCCATCAGTTGTGATACCCTTTAGAAAGGCGGGAAAAAAATCTTCAGTAGCAGGATAATTTTTACATAACTTTGTTTTTTTAGATTGAGAATTTATTTCCGTAGACCTGATTGTAGAAACGCAGATGGTTATATATTGCTATAATTTTCCAGTTTTGAAATGCAGTAATATTATTTATTTATATTTTTACTGAAAACATCTTATTCAGATAATCTTGATTAAACTTGAGGTTATCTTAGTTGTTTGTTTTTGTCACTGGTAACCTCCTCATGGCTTTCGAACCTGTCGCCCTTTCCAGCCTGAGACTGACTGCTCCAAGTTTCCTTCCTTCTATTTTTAAAAGCAGGTTGTTGCTCCCTCCTCTCCTTTAACCTGTTGGCAGGTTCAGAAAGCAGGAATGTAGTTGAACATTGTGTGTAAATATATAAACAAAAAATGTCCGTGGGGATAAGTGTACACACACATTTGCACATGTGTATTCATACACACACACAGATATGTGCATATATATCTGTCCAGGCTGGTTTTTTTAGAGTTTTAAGTAGTTTAAATTGTTTAAGATGCCCAGTTGATCAAAGAGGAAATTTCAGAATGTCTTTTATTACAAGCAGGGACAGTAATTACATTTCTTTTTAGGACACTGCTTCAGCAAAGTACGTAACAGCTGCTCATGCCCACCCCATTATTATTGCAGGCTCCTTCTGGTGATGTGGATCTCTCTGACCAGGAGGACTCACTGGGGTGGAACATTTTGAAGGACATGCTATAATTAAAATATTGTGATGTGGCATTATTGCATAACCCAAGGACATGCCATTGTCACCTACCCAGGGTGTTGCAAGAACAAGATCTGTGAGTTTTATTCTAGCTGAGATTTTTTTCAGCGATTAACCACCCCTCCCTTCTAAACTTCCAGGTCCTTGAAACTGAAAGATAATTTTTAACACAACTGTTGGTTAATGAGGAGGAAACAGGGGTGAGAGGAGTGGGCTGGGAGGGCAGTGTGTGTGTGTGTGAGGTCCAGACTCATGGGCACTGCTCTGTGTGTGTCCGTGCGCTCCGAGGGTGCGAGAGGAAACTCAGAAACACAGATTAAATGACTTGCTTAGGCAGCATGGAGAAGAAATTAAAATCTTTCTACACACCAAGTTAATAAATCAATGTCTTACTACACTTTAATTGCCTAGAACATAGAAAAGGATCCGATTTTTTGCTAAATTTCCAGAAGCTGGAAAAATTAGTAAATCAAAACTGAAGCACATTATTTTCATACAAGCTTTTCAGATGAACCCGACACGACTCTAGGAAGCAGAGCTGGCAGAACAAACACAGCAAATTTAAGCAATACACCTTTTTGTCATACTTCAATATATTAACTCCCTGAATTAAAAAAAAAAAAAAAAAAGATGCTGAAAACCCTTTGCACCAACAAGAGCTAAATACTGTAAAAACTTGCAAAAGTCAGATTTTCTCTCAGACTGAAATATTCCCCTCTCCTGTTGAAACTTTCTGCTGAAAGCTGAGAGTGGTGCCGTGAGTGCACCTGCTGGAGTAACCCTGGCTGCTGGGACAGCTGGGAGCTGAGCACCTGAGCTTTACTCCTGAATATGAGCAGGTTTGATTGAAAGAAATGCTCTAAAGCAGTGTACTCACCGGGCACTGGGGTGTCCGAGCTGCCGGGCGGGCGCTGAGCTGGAGCTGTCACTGCTGGGAGAGCAGTACCTGTTCTCTGCCTGAGCCCTGAGTGAAACTGCAGGAGGCTGTTCCAGGGGAGGGACCTGAGCGTGTAGGAGTAGGAGTTGAGCCCTCGGGGTGTAGAGATGCACCTGATATTACTCCAGCCTGCAGCTACGATTCATTTGTTTGCGTCCACCGCTCTCATTGAGCATTACCTCAGCATCTCGGCTATCTATCGGAGAGAGGAGAGAGCTCCGTGCCCTCCAACAACCAAGTTTTGCTCTCAGCTCTGCTGGCTGTTCCTCTGGCAGCCAGTTCGCAGTGTGGGGTCAGAAGTGGCTTAGTTAGCACTGAGGATATTGAAGTTTTGTACAAGTGACTTGTGGGCAACAGAGCTGACTGTATGCAGGGGGGAGCAAAGCTTAAATAATAATTTTGTTCATTTATTAGAGACTGACTATTTTATTGAATGCCTTTGTAGCTTTAATATTCTTGCTCTTTTTCCTCCCCCTCTTCGTTTTTATTTAAATTTTTGTCCTTCATGAGTCTCCTTTCTGAAGGCGGGACTGAACTAACTCCAAGCTTGCTTGCCACAGGAACCTGCCAAAGCTTGTCTATAATCGACAGCCAAATGTACAGGTCCTGGAAAGTGAAAGGAGTCACTGCAGCAAGGATTGATTGTCGTGGCTGTGTGTTTGCTCAGGACCTGTGAAATCCAACAGTGAAATGGGAAAGTCAGCTGCTCACCCATTAATAAGTGCTGGGAATGGCTTTTAGTTGTGTTTTTTGTTAGAGTTTGTAAATGACAAATTTCTCAGTGCGGATGCCAATCACCTGTGACATGGCTGAGCTGCTCAGTGACATGATTTCCTCTCTCATACAGGCTAAAAAAAGGAAAATATTTGGTACTTGTAGCTCTATATAAAAACCACTCCTGCATAAGCAAAGGAGCTTTTGGCTACTAATTCCAATGTTACAGAGATGTTAAAACTTCTGTTCAAAATTGAACGTGAGGACCCTCTTGTTTCATCCACTGCTGTGTAAATAAGACAGCTGCAGATTACTGAAACTTTCAAATGTACGGTGGATTTTATAGTTGGCAAAAGTAAGGCTTTTTGGAATGAAAACTGTTAAGGAAATTGTCACTGCAAAACCTGTTTAGAAAGTGGATAAAAGTTGTTTGAAAATCAGTCTTTAAAGCAGTGTCTTAAAAATAATTTTTAAGGTGTTGCCTTTGGTTTGGTGGAATTACAGACATCCACTTCCCTCTGTGGGTAGGCAGGTCACCATGCTTCCTCTTCTGGGCTGGTGTAACTTTTGGGGAAAAATACCAAATTATAAGCAATCCCTAATTTTAAGGTGTAAGAGTGGCTCTTGTGGTATGCTTTATTTTTTCCCTTAATTATTGTTTTATTATAATGTTTCTGTAATGGTGTGTAGCAGTAGAAAAGGTGTAATGTCACTGTCACATTACTCTTGAGTTACTTGTAAATCCTTTGGATTAAAATGGGATAATTTCTTCCATTTAGCTGTAAAATATTTTGAATAAAATTCTGTGTATTAGAAATTTCTAGGGGAAAAAGGGAGACAGGCCTTTCAGTCTCTGTTTTCAGAAAGGTCTCTGGAAGAAAATTTCAATTTGTGGCATCTAGATGAAGCTGCTGGACTCCCTCAATAGAGCTGACTGAACTGGGATAACAGACAGTCAGAACTGGAACTTTGATTTTATTTTCCCCCCTTGTCCCCACTGCCTGACCTTGTATTTGAAGGGGAGATGTAATGTCCAGTGGCTGCACTGACCCACAGAAAATGTTTTAGACCCAGCTGTTTCCTGCAAGCTGCTGTTACCAGTCAGATCAGTGAAATCAGCTGCAAGCAAAGTAGAACTGGAAGAAAAAGAACAGCTCATGTAAATTCTGCTTTGCTTGGGCTTGGATGATATTAAAAATCCAGATCTGGAGGAGGAGATTCATTGGTGGACCCCAGAACAGGACTGTGAGAACTCCTGTTTGTGCAGACTTGCAGAAATACGAAATCATGATTGCAGTGATGTTGTTTCCACACTTATTTTTAACTCACTTGATCACATTCTGAGTGTCCTGTCAGTGACCCCAGTCCCCTGTTGGTAGCACCTTTTTCATTTACCTGAGCACAGGTCAGATTAATTGAGAGAACTGACAGAGTAAAATTTGGATTTATTGATAAGTTTCTGCCAAGTTGCTTATTTTTTTAAAAAAGTGGTTATTTTTGTATCTATGTGGGGCTGAAGCTTTGGGTTATGTTCTTTGGTGTAGAATATACCTCTTTATTCTAGGTTCTTTTAAAAATTCAGCCATAAGTAAATGTTGTTTAGCTGTAGCTGAATTTCATGGATTTAATTACTGTAGCATAATTCTGTCATTGTCTAAATGTTACAAACTTTCTTGTATGTGCTTTTATCTGAATTTTTGGCTCACCTTTAGCACTAAACAGAAACCAAAATGTCATTTGCAGAAACTCTGCATCCAGATGGGGTAAACTCACACTGGTCTGAATACACCTCTCATTTGTGTTTTCCCCTTCAGAATTCCATTCCCTGCATGTATCAGTGTGTGCCAGGTGTTGCTCCAGTTATCACCTCCACTTTAATCAGAGAGTTCTTGCCCTTCTGCTCTGATGCCAGGACTGGTCCTGCTGCTTGCACTCAGGACTCCAGTGCTGCTCCCACGGGATGGCCACTGGTTTTCCATCACCAGTCCTTTTTCCAGGTCTTTGCAGAGGTGCTTTATCAATCTGTGAGCTCACTAGATATTCCAGGAGAGCAGCATTAAATGTGGACACTGGTGGACATGGAGCTGCTGGAGCTTGGCTTCCCACATACAGGAATCACCTTGGAACTGCAGTGCTCACTGTGTCACCCTAGTTGTGTCTGGATCTGTGTCTGGCTTTGAGCTAAGAAAGTGGTTTTTGCTCTCTGGGATCACTTGAAACTTCAATAATTTCAAGTTATTGAAGGATGTGGCTCTCAGCATCAGCATGTTTGGGCTGGGTTGTTCCACACCATTCCCAGAAGGGGGCAAAGGGATGTGAATATAATTGCTGTAACTCACACCGTGCCCCGAAACATGACGTGATTCTCCTACAATATTCTCATAATTATCTTTTTCTATCCCATATGAATAGTTATTAGTCTTAATGCTTTTTGAATAACACCTTTGAAATGTGCCTTTGTTTTTCATAACCATGCAGTCCCTGACTCCAGAGATACGTCTGGGCAGATTACTGTGCTGGTGTTTGGGAGCCACTTGTTCAGGATTACTGGAGCAAATTACCTGTATGGGAAAAGAATAAAAGCTCAGCAGTTAATAGCAACTGCAGATCCCATTTTTAGATATTTATTGTGGCCTGTGCTATTTGGTCTGGAGCTAGGATGATCTTTCTTTGCATTCCCATCCTTGCCCTTGGGCAGTGAAACATCTTGGGGGAAGTGGGAAACGGCAGGAATTGGGACTGTAGGCAAAGGGATGAAGTGTTTATAAGGGAGGGTTTTTAATGGTGACTCCTTTTCCTGTCAGTCATTCTCACAGGGATGCAAAATGCACCTTCAGCTTCTGATTTTCATGCTGAACATTTTTTCCTTTTCTGCTTTAGATTCAAAACTTACACCAGAGATTCTGAGCCAGTTTTCTTGTCTCCATGATAGTTTTTTGGTAGAACCCACTTGCAGAGTTGCGCCATGTGCAGTTCCAGGGTATGTAAACTCATTTTTCTTTGAGCCATACCTGCTGTGGGGCTGCTGTGATGCTGCTCTCACCAGAGGGCAGGGAGGCACAGAACAAATGCTCCCAGACTCAACGTATTTTTAGTTTTCAGTTATTTTCTGGGACGTGGCAGATTTTATAAATATTGATATGATTAATACATGTTGTTTACTATTCAAATACATTTTTAAAGTGGGACTATAAACCAGCAAATGCAACCTGATGTTTTATTTTATTTCATTGAAAAATACTGATGCTGCAGTTCATGAGCAGCAGTTTGGCTGTTACGGTTTTGCATTCAAATTCAAGTGTCACTATTTAGCTGTAAAACTTCAGTTGTTATTAGAAGTGATCTTAATTAATGCAGCTTAATTTGCATGTGGGAGAAACTTCTTGTAGCAGAATAGCCCAAAGTGAACTAAAATCTCATGATGGATTTGTCTGTGATTCTACATCTGGAATTGCAGCATCCCAAAATGAAATATTTCTTACTCTACAGTGCATGCTAGAACCAAAAACTTAGATTTCAGTGTGGTTTCAGTATGATTTCACAGCTTTTGTTTTGTGCCATATTTGTGGTTTTGTAGGCTTCAGACTATTATTTATAGGGGTTTTTTTTTATTTAATTGGGTGGGGATAAATACTAAACAAACAAGAGAATCCTAGTTTACTTGAATTTCTGGTTTGCTTGTGAAAGGACGTTATTAAAATTTCTCTTGATGACAGCGCAGTATAAACTTTCTAGCTAATAAGTTGTGTCATGTAGAGGAACATGAGCCTTCCTGGGCATTCTTAACGTCTTGGTGGTGAGCTGAAGAATGTTCTGGTGGCACTGTCAAGGACTTCCTGAGCTCTGAGTAGTCCCAGCTGTCTGTGCTGAAAGCCAGGGACAATCTCTCAAATAGAATCTGTATTATTGTTTTACCAGGAAATAATGCTCACTGTGCATTATGTGATCCTGCTGCTGCCACAAAATCATGTGTGTGTAAAGTTAGGGTTGAAAACATTTGCATCACTGAAGAGTAAGGAAAGGAAGCCAGGGAAAGCAGATTGGAAGAGCCCTGTGGTTATACTTTCAGTGAAGTTGTGCTTGTTTTGGGAGGATTCCAGCCAGGAAGACGTTACTTTTAATCTTCCTGCTTTCTTAAATACCCTTACCCATTAATGGGGAATAGACTGGGATAGTCCAACAGTCCCTTGCTCCCTTTTTAAATTGTGGCAACAATGCAAGCAGCATTTGAACAGGAGGAAATAATGCTGATAGGATCCAGGGATAATGGGAAATTCAGGAATCTGGTACTGGTGGGTTGGTACAACTGATCTGAATCTGGAATTTGATTTATTTAATGTCAGAATAAAGGAGAAGTAGTAATAAAGAGTGAAAAATGCGCAGAACCAGCCTTAACTTCTTCTCTTCATAAGTTACCTTCAGAAAAAAAGGAGCATCAAAAACTGTAAGGAAATAGGGAGTGTTGAGGGTCTG
Source organism: Sialia sialis (assembly GCA_009812075.1). Lineage (NCBI taxonomy): Eukaryota > Metazoa > Chordata > Aves > Passeriformes > Turdidae > Sialia > Sialia sialis. The sequence continues at coordinate 3,025,238 of VRYO01002184.1, read as the reverse complement.
TTAGTGAGGGACTTGGCAGGTTATGATATCATGGGATTCCATGACAAAATCATGATGCTTTTTACATTTTCAGAGGGGTCACACACAACTCTACCAGTATCCAAAAAGAGCCTGGCTTAGGGACATATCTGTGAACTATTTCTGCTGAATGGTAAGCTCTTGGTTTAAATAGGAAACACTGGTTCTCAGTTGATGTTTGCTCTCTGTTCTAAAGATAGTTCATTGTCAGGTGTATTTTGGGTGAAAAGTTTGTATGGAATGAAGTCTCTGGTGCTGTCAGAGGTTTTCAAATGACTTGGCCAGTCTCAGTAGCATATGCTACAGCTTTGAAGGAATATCTGTGTACATGTGACTACTGTGTCTGTGATTTTAAAATTCCCTTAGCTTCTGGTGCAAATACCTTGTTGATTTTGTATTGTTAATTTTTTTCTTGTTAATTTAGTTAGAATGGATATGTGCTCTGGGGCACTACCTAATTGTCTATTCCTGGTACAGAGAAGGCTTGATCATGTGCTATTATGGAGAAAAGATTGGATTCCTGTGCATTTTGTCTTTTTTTTATCTGAGAGTAGAGGGAGTGGTGCTTCCTGATAATTACATATAACTAGATATACTTAAAAAAACCCCAGAGACTCCTTTGTGTAGAAAAACTCTACACACAGTGGACAGAAGGGGCATTTTTGCTTGTCCAATCTCACTGTGCCATTCATGGGGGGAAAAAAAAAAAGTGAAGCCAGTGCTGCTTTCCAGTGCATTTTAGAAGGAGATTTAACTGAGACAAGGATATGAATAATCTTAATGGAAATGTATTATGTAGCTTCTAGAAATTGTCTGCATTCTCTGTTTTTAAGGATTACCTTCTGTATTTTCTGAGTAAGTTGTTTGTTATGGGTTTGCAGCAGCCAGGCTGGAGGAGAGGGATGATGTATCAAGAAGTCAGGCTCCTGCACTGTGTTGGTCTGCTCTGTAGTGGTGGTTAATTGTGAGGCTTTTGGCAAAACTCCAGGTGCTTTTCATCAGAGATACAGGAAGAAGTGAAAAAAAAAAAAAATCTACCTGTCTTAGGTGGACTCTTTAGAAAATCGAGAACACCCAAACCTGAAAGGCTGGTTGTGGAGGAATTCCTTCTCTAACACACAGGTGAACTTTAAAAGTGATGCATGGTCTTGAAAAGAGCCTTTTAAAAAGTTATAATGCCTATGTCACCGTAATAGTTTTCAAATTAGCAAGGAAGCATTATAAATAGTGCAGATTTATTTTTTTTCACTAGCCAGCAGGTATGAGCAGGAAGAAATGCAGTGTCTGGAGCCACAGCAGGAAAGGTCCCTCCCCCAGCGCCACTGGGAGATGGGGTAAACACTGAGCAGAGAATAAATGACAGTCAATTGCTTCTGGCTTTTTCACCATGGGGTTTATCTCAGTATTGCACAACTTTAGCCTTAAGGCTGGGCTTTCTTGGGTGATACTTCTTTTCTGACATGCGGTGTTATGAGTTTATAGAATTTTTATACTCCTTTAGAGTAAGTAATTCATTTGCTCAGTAGGATTTCTCCACAAGCCTGTTCCTTCATGTCTTTAAGTGCAGTTTGCTGTTGGTTCAGTCAGAGGCAGAGCTGTGTGAGCTGTACACCTGTGTGAAGGTCTCTGGTATGGCTCTGTGTTTCAGAACTGTCCTGGGTCAGCTGCTGCTCAGAGTGCAAGCCAGGCAGGGGGCTTTGAGCTTTTAGGGCTGTGTTACGTAAGGATGTTGGACTGGCTGCAATCCAGATCTGTCTGCTTCCTGCTTGGCCCCTGGCCACACTCCAGAGCCACACTGCTGTCAGCACCAGGGCACTGTGCAAGGCAGAGGGACCTGGCAACCAGAGCCAGTGTCCAGCTCCTACACACTGCACTTAAGAACCAGGACCGGTATCAAACAGTCTTTGGGGCAACATGCAGCTTAACCACCACCCCTTCTGTCAGTCTGAGGCAGCCTTTGCATTCCATGCTTTCCACCCTCAGCAGCCAGGCAGACAACAACCTCCTGTGCTGCCCTGCTGTGATTCATCTCTGGAGCAGGTCTGTCCTGTGGGCTGGCTCGGATAGCTCCATGGAAAAACCACCACGTGACCAGATAATTAAAGACTCTTTTAATTCATTACGTAGTGAGAGGCTGCAGGGAGATTGCAGGCAGACAGACACAGCCCTTGCAGTGCTGGGGCACAGAGCTTGGCTTGGTGCAGGTGCCTCTGCCCTGAGTGTGTGGGCTCAGTGCTGGGGGCCACCAGCAGCTCACAGCAGCTTCAGAGACTGGAGCAGCTTCAGAGACTTGAGCTGCCCACTCCTCACATCCCTCTGGGCCTGCAGGGGCTGTGCTGCTCTTCCTCCTTCCCTGGCAGACTCCTAATGAGGTCAGCCCTGGGGGCAGGAATGGCACAGGAGAGGTCACCTGTGGGAGGATTTTAGGCTCTTGCCCTTGGGGATGTGATGTGGGAGCATCTCACAGGAACACAGAGAACTTTCCACAGCCAAAACAGCAATGCATTTTTCTGATCCCCACTGGAGGCTCTGTCCTCTCAATGAAAGAGCCCTTTAAGAGCAGATTCTGGAGTCAACAACTTGTGTAGAAGATGAGAACAATTCAGAGGTGTTTGGCAGAATTTTAAACAAGTACAGTAGTTTCACGATTATAAACCACACCTGAATATAAGCCGCACTTCCGGGTAGCTGGGAAGACCACGGGATTTGTCCATAGATAAGCCGCACCCGAATATAAGCCGCACCACTGGGGTAGGCTGGATTCTTCAATGAAAAAGGTGCGGCTTATATTCGTGAAACTACTGTACTTATTTCTGGTAGTGGGCCTAACCTGAACTTTCTGGTGTTTTCATCTGTGTTGATCCAGTAAATATTGGTACAAGAGCCCTAACAAAGTTCCAGTTAGGAGCTGCCTCTTTCCAGAGGCTGTGGTGCCATGTAGGAGTGAGTGGTCTCAAACCTGATCTCTTGTACATGGGGAAGCCAGAGTTGTGTTTTTAGGAAATAACACTGCAGATGTCTGCATCAGTGTTTCTCATCCTGAGGCTCACAAAGAGGCTGAACCTTCGCTTCTGCACTGAGCTGGTTTTCATTGAAGAAAAATTTGAAGTACAAAATTGCTGTTCTTTGTGTTGAATATATAAGTTTAAGCTTCATCATTCATTAATTGTAGTGTTTGTAGCTGCTCCTGCTGTGACATTGTGCACAATGCACCCTTCAGCAATAGCAAATGTCCACTTTGCAGTACTTTTTCTCATATAATTTTAAAATAGAAGGATTTGCAATATATTTTTTTTATGGATTGAAACAGCCTCTCTGCCTAAACAATCCCTATGAAAACATAATGCTTGTCTAAGGTAACATTGACTTAATCTGTTTTACGTTGCATATTTTAGTTTGAAACTAAATTTAGACAATTCTTGTTTAACCCCAGATCCAATGAAAATCTGTTTCAAATTAAATAAGTTCGACTTGACTTTTTGCAATTTTCTTATGGAGACAAGGCCTAGGGCTGAGGAACAGGTTTTTGTTGTTTGTTTGACTGCTGTATTTGTATATTTTATATGATAAACAATGCACTAAGTAAAAAAATAAATTTACTATGTGCAGTTAAAGTGACAGAGGGCTCTGGACAGCACGGGTTATAGTCAAAGTTGGTGTAAAGTATTTAAGGTTTTTAAAGGATTAATGTGAGGGATCTTTCATTTAAATTCATTGAACCCTTCAGTATCCAATACCTTCCACAAGTGCCTTCTCCTGATTTTATTGTCCCACCTGCACTGAGCATCTGTCTGTATAAAATCTGTCTTTAAAACGCAAAGTATCTCTGCAACCTGTCTCCAGTATGAGGAAAAAAAACCAACCCAGCCCTGTTTGTAATGTCAGAAGTTGTTTCTTTATTTTCCAAGGTTTGAGCTGCAACTGCAGTGACGCTCTTGGGCATGGCAGGGTGGGGTGAAGCAGGTGCTTATTGATACCTCCAGGCTACAGCTAAAGGTGACTGTGTTTTCTTGAGCATTCACAGACCTGCACAGGTGGATTTGGTTTCAAGAATCAGCTTGAGAGTGGGCACTATTTATCCTCTGATTTTGGTGGCATACTTTTTAAAAAAACTTTGTAGATTTGTGAAAAAAATGGGAACTTGTAAAATTAAACTTAAACTTTTAAAGTTAAACCTATAAAGTTAAGGAGTAGTTCAGATCTTCTCCTTGCTCCTTCTTCCAACTTCCTACTTTTCAATAAAAAAAAGCATGTTCAGAATTTCAAAAATCAAAGAATTTTGCCTTCATCCTGCCAAACTAAAATAAGTTTCTTCTGGAAGATTTTTTTTACTAAGGTTTTTGCGTTTTTAAATCTGTGATTTTTTTGGGTTGTGATTTTGGGTTAAGATTTGACATGGTGTTTGAGGAACTCAAGAACATGAAATGAAGTTAAACCTGGAATTTTGGGTAGTGTTTCTTTTGGGTTTTTATAACTCCTAAAATCCAACAAGAAATGTAATGCTGGATCTGCTGTTTTGAACACACACACACATTTGTGTCAGAAGCAGTTTTTATTCAGCTTTTCCCATTACAGTTCACAACTAAATACCCAACCAGTGATAGCACAAAACCAGCTGCCCCCCAGATCAGTATTTCCTATTTTGTTCTTGTGTTTCTAATTACCAGTGCTGCACACTTCACCTTGTTTCCCCTGCCAGTCCCACCTCCCCAGTACCCACTGTTGCTTCCTTCCTTTTCTGTGTCTCCATACCCTGCAGTCACTCAGAGCAGTGCTGTGGCTCTCAGGTGAAGGAAAAGGACATGAGAGGTGTGAGACTCGAGCTGCTCTGGCCAACAGCCCCTGGAGCATCACCACTGTCCCTGACCCTGACAAACCCTTTGTGCCATGCCCAGCATTTGGGACATTAAACTGCTAAAATACAGTTTTTCTTTCACAGAGAAAATAAAGCAAAACTTCCCTGCACAGAGGTGGGAGTGTGCTCCCAGCTGTCTGAAGGAGCTGCAGTGGTCACTTCACTGAGGGAAACGTGCTGCAGCTTTGCAAAATTGCCTTTGGCGCCTGCTTGAGTGTTCCTGTAGAACCAGCAAATTCCATTTTTCTCATCAGTTGATGCAGCAATTTTCAAAACAAGCTAGGCAGCATTTTTAAATACTTTCATTGCAGTTTCTTTAGGAACTGGGAAATGTCCAACAGTCTATCCATCTCTGCTGTATAGTTGTTCCAGAATGGGAATTGCACTTTCTCACTTGCAGTGTTTATGCTCCTATTAGCCAAATCTCACACATCCCTATATCTGCTGCTTGATTTTTTTTAGCAGCTTGAAATGAATTTAAACAGCCTTTTAACACTTCACTTCTCCAGTCATGGTATCCATCTTTTTGTTTAAAGCAGCAGTACACAGTGATGAACAGCACATGGAAGTTTTAATTATTTTGTGATTATATCCACTCAAGGATATCCAGGCACAGATTGCTGATGAAATACAGCTCAGTGATCCCATTTCTTGTTAATGGGATCACCTTGTGCCAAGTATTTTCTAAGGAAAAAAGATTAATTTGATAAATTTGATACAAGAAAGAAAACGGAGAGAGAAATTGTTTCATTTTTTATAGAGGCTGTTGTTTCTGCAGACATTAGTCATTTAAAACAGTTGTGCCATCTAGAGAGAGATGTATTCAAATTTGCTATCTGAATGTGCAGATACCAAATGAAGGCCCTCTGGGGAGCCCTGCATTCATATTTCTTGAACTGTGGCAATGTGTTAAATGTGCAACGGTGTAAAAGAATTATCCTTACAGGTTCTGGAAGCTCTTTTATTGACTCCTGCATGTAGTGACTGGACAAGAGGGAATAGATTTAAACTAAAAGAGGGTAGGTTTAGGTTAGATATTGGGCAGGAATTGTTCCCTGGGAGGGTGGCAGGGCCTGGCACAGCTGTGGCTGCCCCTGGATCCCTGGCAGTGCCCAAGGCCGGGTTGGACACTGGGGCTGGGAGCAGCCTGGGACAGTGGCAGGGGTGAAATGAGCTGATCTTGAAGGCCCTGACTGTTGTTTTGTGGCTGTGTTTGCTGTGGCAGTGGTTCCTGTGATGCTGAGGGCGCTGACGTACGATGAGAAGCGGGGCGCGTGCAGCGTGGGCTCCAACGTCAGGGACGCGGCGTGCTACGTGTGCTGGGCCTTCGCGCGCGCCTACGAGCCCGCCGAGCTCATCCCCTTCATCAGCCACATCTCCAGGTAAGCTGGGCCGTGCCACACTCACACAGGCTGGTTTATACCTGGTCAGCTTGGGGTGGCTGCTGACATGTGTGCTGAATGGCTTAAAAGTAAAGGATTGCATGTGGGGATGGTGGTGATGTAACATATCAAAGTGTCTCCTTATCGTGTGATGGCTTCATTTCCCACTGTTCACTTGTTTCTCAAAGGAAAACCCAAGAAAAAAATCCAGAGAAATTCACTGTGAGGTTAAGAGAAATCAGTGCAGGCTTTGGCAGGGTGTCATCTTTTGTCTGCTTGATCCACCTTCTCTGTGGGGAGCTCAGTGACATCAGCTCAGGGAGTTTGAGAAGAGAGAAGATTCAGAGCCTTAGTTCAGTAGAGGTAGAAATAACAAACATTTCCAAAATGGAGGAGCTGCTTTATGGAGTAATAAAGAGCTGGAAATAGGAGAAAACTTAAGGAAGTGGTTGTTTCTTGCTGCTTCAGATGTGTCTTGCTCCTAACAATCCAAGATTCCTGGGATTTTGTCAGATGGGTGTTGTGCAAAGAATAAAACCTATTTTCATTGATCAGCTTGTGGCTTGCAAATTGAGCAGGTTAAGTCTCAAAGAATGAAGTACTCCTTAGCTCTACTTCAATACAAAGTATAGTTTTCTTTTTGAAATGTTCCAATTCAAACATTATTTTGAATAAAAAATAAAACCACTTCCAGTTTCTGAAAGGGGTAAGAACCTTACGTGGCAATACTGAATTCTTAGTAACACAGCACTTCTGAATAGTGACAGTTTTATTATTGCTAAGAATATGTTTGAGTTAAAGTTAACAAATACATGAGAGAATTTTTCCTCTTTTGATACTTTGTGGTTTTATAGAGCAGAGCAGAGTCCAGTATTTCACTTAGCAGTAAATGGAAATGCCTGTGTAGTTCTTCTTCAATCCATGGTTTCTGTTTCAAAAGACTTTCAAAAATAAAATATTTAAGAGATTTCCAAATCTGTGCTACTACAATGGTGGACCAGAAGTTGCTGCAACTTTTCACTTAGTACTGCTGATATTTTTGCAGATACAAACTGGTTTTACCCTTTTTTCTTTTGTCTTGTGTTCTCCCTCCTCCTTGGCTGTGGGGTTCTCTCTTTATTGTTTGGTCTTTTTGTTGGCCACACACTGGCTGACATTTTGGGGTTTTTTAACGGGTGACTTGCACTGCAAACACACAGGTGGCTTCTAACAGTTTCTTGGCACACTTTTAGTGCAACCATTGATAGCAGCAACTCAGGCAGCTTTGTCTCCATCACAAGGGTTTTATCAGTGGTCACTTAGTATTTTCTTTTTCAAAACAATAGGAAGAAGTTTGGATTATACAGTGATCTGTGGTTCTGGATATCTGCTTTAATTTTTAGGGAATTCCTTGCTTCTAGATTAATGACAGAACTATTTCAATCTCATCCAAAAAAGCCTACTTTGCCAACAGAAGGCTACCTACTGAGCTCAGCAAATTCCCAAAGAATGCATGACTATTTATTCCTTTTTTTAAAAAACTTTTTATAGTTCTTTGAGACAATCTGTAGACTGATCTATTTTTATTCCTTGCCCCAGTGTCCTGGCTGGTCCCTGCTATTTTTCACCTGTGTAGCTTCACCTTTCAGTGCTGCTCCTTCAATGCAGGGTCCTCCAGCAGGTCTCTGTCCTGTGGTACTTGTTCCTGGTGTTTTCTGAGACCTTGATAAAAGCTTCCTGTCTAAGAACCTGCTGCCCAGCTTCTGAAGGCCAAGCACCATTTTTCTTCCATTTTTTCCATAGTGAGCAGACAAGAAATGCTGGGGCATTTTAGCCTTGTTTCTCTCATGGAGAGTTTCATGGTGTTTTGATGATGTTTCATCAAAGACTGTAAAGGAGAGGAGCCTGGTAACTCTAAGCTGTGCTGGGAAGTGATGCCATCCACTGTTTTGGGGTAGCTTTTGGAAAGAAAATGTGGAGCTCCAGGACAGCCCTGCTTCACTTTGGCATGCTAGCAACACTGACATTTGCCACAGTAAGTTATTAATGAGATATTTTATTTTGAAGGTGAGTTCATGGTAAATTTTATATAGGATGAATTTCTTAACTGAGGGTACCTGAAGATACATTTGCACAGTGAAATAATCCCATGAGTACAATCTTGTATTCTTGTTTTTAATCTGAGCAGCACTAATAGCATCACTGGCACTCTCACTCCTGAGTGGTAACAAACGGCTCTGGCAGGGTGGTAACAGCTCTGAGAGTTACAGTTCAGTTCTCATCTTTAGTCTTGGCATGGCCAAGTCTGAAATCCTGAAGTCTGGTTCAAATCTGGTAATTTTTCTAGATTTGGTCAAAAGCTTGATGAAAATCAAACCTGTGCTTCCATCCTCCTAGCTGAGAAACTTGAAAGGTTTATTTTAGGGTTGAGCAAGCTTGTTGCTTGTAGAAACCTGAGAAAGCCCAATTTGAGTGTTCAAGCCTTCCCTCCATCAGAATTCTGATCTGTTCTGTTTATCAGAACTTTTCTTGTGCTCATGATGCTTGGAAAAATATATTTCATATTTCATTTACTCCTTTCCTCCTGCCATACTGCAGTGTTGTCTCCATAGGCTTGATGCAGGTTTACCTTTGTGGTTTTTCAGGGTTTGTGGTATTTAGTTTTATTGTCACAAAGCTGTTGGTGGGACCTCTGGAACAGATGTTTATATCAGGAGGTTGTGTTTCTGAAGAAGCTCATGTTCTTCAGCTTCCAGCCTCTTCTGGAAACAAATTATTTTATTTTCAGGAAAGTGTTAAATGACAATACTTGAGATCCATCTGCCTGTGGTAATAAAAGCAATGAGTGCTGTGGCTGTGCCACCTGTGACAACTTCAGATGTTGGGAATAAATTGGTGGGATGAAGAGAAGCACAGGGTGGAAGCTAAAAATTGCTAGTGAACAGCTGTAAGGTGTTGTGATTTGTAATATCTTCGTTTTCCAACAAAGCTGCATGGTATTTCAGTAAGTGTTAATGCTAGACAAGGCTTTACTTAAAAATCCTTGTTGTTATAGTGGCCGCTCCTTTTCTAAATCAGCTCTCAAAGGTAGAATTGCCACTCCAAAGAGAAATGGTGAAAAAGAAATTCAAATAAAGTATGACACACAGTTTCACCTATTGTGTCAGCAAGCCGATAATTACACACGGCTTTTTTTTAAATCTAGCCTTAGGTGTGTCACTGTTTTACTTAAAGAAGAGTCATACTTCTAGCCACAAGCAAATTGTTGCTACCCTTGAAAAATGCAGCACTCAGCATCTTGAAACAAAGTGCATAATATCCATTGTGAGCTGAATTACACAGCAAAAACATCTGCCTGGATAAGAATACACACTAGGAGAGAAAAATAGTAAACACCTTCCAAAACTGTGATGAGTGATTGCAGTCCTGAGCTGCTGCCTTTGCTTAGTGCTGGGAATTGCACAAGATTTATCCTGCACTCAGTGCTCAGCTGCTGGAAGCACATGGGACCCACTTAGGTACCAAATTACATAAACTGGATCCTGCCCTGCATCCCTTTAACAGCAGTTACAGATTAAAGTAGAGGGGGATTTGCAGGGGATTCTTTTTTTCCATTTCTTGTTTCATAATGTAATTGAAAGACATTGTGTTTTCAGCAGTCAAGGAACATAATTATTTCACTTTGGACCAGTGAAAAATCACTTTCAACTGCATAAATTCAGATTATTTTTTTAGTAAAATTTCTGTCAGTGCTTTAAAATAAATCTTCACCATATTCAGTGCCAGCTGATTCTTCCCTGTTTTTTATGAATGTTCTGTTCAGTGATGAAATTGGCAGAATATTGAAGTTGTAAACTTAGTTTTCTGTAGATCATAGATCCATCCTTCTCTTTCCTAACCTTACCACTCCTTTAAGAAAAACTAAAAAGCAAGAAAAAAGATAGAAAACTTATTGGAAATACATGCCCAAGAGTACTTGTAATAGCACTTGCTTGTGTTCTTCCATGTAATTTTTTACCCAATCCATATTTCAACAAGATACATTTGCTCACATCTGCTTAATGGTTTGTTAAAGTCTAGCAAAACTGGTTTCTAAAACCTTGCCTCATCCATTCAAACTACAGGACCACAAAAAGAAAATTCTTGGCAGTGTAGATGAAACTTCACTTCTTTAGCAGGACAGTGTTGCTCTTTTTTGAGTTGCACACACTGAAGTTGCTGTTCAAGCATTATAAAAGCACTGCTTGACTGGGCTTTGTTTCTCTCCCAGTCTCTACATGCAGCCTCTCTTTTTAAGCTTACCTATGAGGAAAGTGAAACAGAATTTAATGACTTGGAAATGTGGGTAATTTGATTCCTGCCCCCTTGGGTGTGGAAGTTGCTGTCTGTGAAGTGGCAGGTGCACAGTAAGGAGCTGAACTGTTTTGTTTAAAACCTAAACAAAAAATAAAAAGGAAAACATACTTGCACTCTGTAATACAATTAGAGTGATTAAATGGTTGCTGGCTATCTGCACTGTGTGCAGCTGTGCAGGTTCCTTTGCCTGTTGTGGCTGGTGTGTTGGGCTCAGGAGCTGGGATCTGCTGGGAGCTGGGATCCACTGGGATTTCAGATGTGCTGGGAGCTGGGATCTGCTGGGAGCTGGGATCTGCTGGGAGCTGGGATCCACTGGGATTTCAGATGTGCTGGGAGCTGGGATCTGCTGGGATGAGCTGGGAGTTGAGATCTGTTGGGACTTGGGATCTGCTGGGAGCTGGGATCTGTTTGGAGCTGGGATCTGCTGGGATTTGGGATCTGCTGGGAGCTGGGATCTGTTTGGAGCTGGGATCCACAAGGATTTCAGATGTGCTGGGAGCTGGAATCTGTTGGGATTTGGGATCTGCTGGAAGCTGGGATCTGTTTGGAGCTGGGATCTGCTGGGATTTGGGATCTGCTGGGAGCTGGGATCTGTTTGGAGCTGGGATCCACTAGGATTTCAGATGTGCTGGGAGCTGGAATCTGTTGGGATTTGGGATCTGCTGGGAGCTGGGATCTGTTTGGAGCTGGGCTCTGTTGGGATTTGGGATCTGTTGGGAGCTGGGCTCTGTCTCCATGCAACACAGCACAGGCACAGCTGTGGGTGCAGGGCACGAGGGCGGGCAGCCTTGGCTTCCCTGGGGTGCTGCGTGGCTTTGGGAGGGGGGAACAGGCAGGTGTGGCTCAGGATGGATGATGGAGCTTGCTCCAGGGCAGGATTGTCCTGCAGAGCTGGGGAAATCTGAAGGATTGCTCTGAGCTATGTCTTGTACCATGATGAAATATGGAGAGCAGCTTTCTGCTGTTATGTACCTGCAGATGAAAGCTGGAGCTGAAGGCACTTAGCTACAGTGACCTCCTGCAGGGGTACCACAGACCCTTCTTCCTTCTTATTTTTGCAGGATTTGTAACTCCTGTTCTAAGCATTTTTCTCACTGCTCTTTTCCACATGTGTATTTCTTACACTTTCACCATTTCACTTTAACTTTTGGGTTGGAATAACTCACTGAACAGCACAGGAGGGTGGGTGGCCAACAAGACACGTGAGAGCTCTGTATGAGCTGGGTTAGAGGGACTGCAGAAGTGGGCAGTGTGAAAATGGGGATGGTCACAGCATTTCTCCTGCTCCTCCTGATAAACAGGAGGAATTAAATCTGAGTCAACTGCAGTGTGGCTGGAGCAGGGCCATGTGCTTGCTCCTTCCCCTGTATGGCTCCTGCGCTGGTGTAACACAGCTCCATGGGATAAAGTGAACAGGGGAACTGCTCTGGTCTCAAAAATTAAAAGAACCCCTGAGTCTAGAGATGTGTTTTCATCACTCAGCTCGCTGTGCAGCCCTCCCAGGTGGGCACTGGCATGACTGGAGAGGTGCAGAAGGGGCTGTTGGCAGCAGCAGTGCTCAACAGACCCGAGTCTGCCTCTCACCTCCTTTTCTTTACTTGCTTGGATTGTTCAAACCCATTTTGCTTGTGGTGGTTATTGTGCCTTTCTCCTTCCTAATGTATAGCAGGGAGGAGAGTTTGCTGTCCTGTTACCACTTCACCTTTTTCGGGCTCAGGAAGGAAATTTTGGTTTTGTACCACACAGGCAAGAGGTTTGAGAGTTTATTTTTCTCCTCCCACAGCTTCAGGGTGGCACACTGGAACTGATGGTAGCAGATTTCCAGGGGATAGCAGTAGGATCAGCTTCTTGCTGCTTGTGGCTAGTGGAGACTGGAAGTGCCTGCTACAGTGGTAAAGGGAATTCAGGTTTATTGCCTGGTACACTTGGTGCTTGTAAGTTGAGGGCAACTGGTGTTTGTGTTTATTTCTGTGTTCTGACGTCCGTCACCTGGCCCTCCTCTGCTCCCTGGTTCTTTCCACCTTGTCAGGGAAGGGATTGAGATCCACATGGGCTGGGGAATGCCACTGACATAATTTAAGTCCTTCTGACTTTCCCTGAAGCCAGTTAGGTGAGTCCTTGGGGTAGTGAGGAAAGGGAGAATTATTAGTTCACTGGTAAAATTGCAACTTACTTTTTAAAGTCTGTTTGTGTTTCTTGTGCACTTAACTGCTGTCGTGCATGCAGGCTTCATATCCCTCAAGGAGCCAGGAAGGGTTTTCCATAGGGGCTGGAATGTAGAGGAGCAGGAAAGGGGTTCCATAGGGACTGGAGTGTAGAGGAGCAGGAAGGGGGTTCCATAGAAGGTGCAGAGGAGCAGGAAAGGGGTTCATAGAGACTGGAGGTGCAGAGGAGCAGTTTGAAAGGTGTTCATAGAGACTGGAGGTGCAGAGGAGCAGTTTGAAAGGGGTTCATAGGGACTGGAGGTGCAGAGCTGTCCTCTGCTCTGCCTGGCAGCGGGCAGGTGTGGTGCACTTGGGGCAAGTCAAGACATGATCCTTTGAGTAGCTTAAAAAAATATCCCTCTTGGTTTGACATAAACAGTTTCTTTATGTTAGGAAATCCTGGTGCAGTATCACATAAACTCCCACGACAAAGCAGACAGGTGAAGACACCTTAGAGGTGTTCCACCCTCCACACTGAGCCCAGCCTTGTGGAGGATGTGCCTTCTCTTCCAAGTGGAAATTGGCCTGAAAAGAGTATTTGAGGAGTTTGAGAAGTTAAAATTCATCATTAAAAGGATTACCATGAAACAGTGACTGCAGTGTGATTTAGGAATATAATGGGGCAATGATAGAGTTCCTGGGGTTTTTGTTTTGCTTCACCCAGTGTTTGGTTGCAGCACTGACTGACTTGGGTGGCATCACAACGTGTTGCTTTGCTGCCTTTACTTACACATCTTTGTCTCAAGGTAACAGAAGAGTTAGAAAAAAATGAAAAAGTGATTATAAAATGAGCTCTTGTTTGAGGGCAGCACTCAGGATTCTGAGCTTCTTGCTGTAATGAAGGGTTTTTGTGGTTGGGTTTTTTTCCTCCCTCTTCAGAAAAGACCAATACTGAAATACTGCATAACTGGCAGATTACTTCTACTTTCTAGTCTGTATAACCAGAAATGTCAGGCAGAAATTTGCTTCTTTTTAGTTTCAAGGATCATTTTCCTCCAATTCCTTTAGTCTTGAAAGTTCTCTAATTAAAACATTTATGGGAACTAGTCATGTCATTAAAACTATATACTTATTAAGTGTCCTTTAAAAATAATTTTTAAGTCTCTCTGTGTGCCAGAGAATCAGCAAGCATGGTATGAACAGTGTGTATCTGACCCAGCAGTTTTTCAAGTGAGCCATGTGTGCTGCTTCCTGATGGGATGCTTCCTGTATTTGCTCTTCCAGGCTCTGTTGTTTGGATGATCTCCTCTTTCCTCTTGTCTTCATGGCAGAGAGAGGTATTGCTCCTGCAGGTAGCAATAAGAAAGCATTAACTGTCTTTAGAACACTTTATTGGGGTTTGTTTTCATTGCATTCTGGCTTTCTGTCTCTTGTTTTCCCTAATGGAGATAAACTGAAATTACAGAGGCCAAGCTGACTGTGCATTTCAGAGAATTGGAACAACACAGTATTCATCACTGTAGGGAACTGATAGCCACTACCCAGGGAAGTTTGATATTATCAGTGTAATTAATATCCTTATGCTGAAGCAAAGCTATCTTGAATTTACTTTTCAGGCAGTATTTATTTCCGGTTTTGCCTGGAGTCAATAAATCATGTAATGAAGAGTTTCAGGGTTTGAAAGGAATAATTTTCTGCTTAAATGATTCTCCTGAAGTGATGTTTATTTGTTGCTGAAGTTAATTGAATGCTGGAGGTGGATTTCTAAAGCTGCAGCCTGCGTGTCCTGGGATATATTCTCTCTCCTGTGTTGTGCAGCACATCTTTGACAGCAATTCTTTTGAGGCAGAATTACCTTGTGCAGGGTCACCAGACTTCATGCATGAAGGAATTGTTTTGTATAATCATCCTTCTGTCTCTACAGGTCACCCTAAAAAAAAAAAAACTGCTTTGCAGTTCATCTTGCAGGTTGCTTTTTATCAGGATTTGCATATGGTTTGATTTTTGTGCCTTACAGGATGTGACTGTTCTTGTGGAGATAACTGCAGGTTTCCATTGCTTCACTTTGTGTTGTGTTTAAGCCTTACACAAGACTGGCTGTCCATTTGGCTGTTGAGAAACTGTATTTCCAAGTTTTAATTTAGAATTGCACGGAGTCTCACATTAGCCATGGTTATGTCCAGGTTTTAAAGCCCTGCTCTGTTTAAAACAGAAAACCTTTGTGTGCAGTAAAACATGCTTGTGTATTCCATCAATTCCTTTGGTGCAGTGGGGTGGCCATTGTGCTGTGGGAAACCCACAGCCAACTACAGAAACAAACTACAAGGTTACTTCAACTCAGATTTCATTCAGGCTTGTGTTTCTAAATAATAAGCTGCTTAGAGGACAGGCTGCCTGTTCTGCTTAGAAGGCTAAATGTTGAAATGATGGCATTGCACATTTCTTTTCATTTCTTTGGTACTAACGCTCAATGTTTTATTTCCTCAGTGCATTGGTTATTGCTGCAGTGTTTGATCGTGATGTTAATTGCAGAAGAGCTGCTTCTGTAAGTTACACATTCCAGCTTCCATGCCTCTGCTATTTTTTTGTTTTCATTTAATAATTTGTAACTTAACTACATAGAACTACAGTAGAGAAGCAAAATAGTGTGTTGGGAGCAAAAAAGGTGGTTTTATAAATCCTTAGAAGTTTCATGTGAATTTAGATGTTAAATTATATAATCCACAGATGCACATCTTGGTTTATGGCCCCAATTAACAGTCTGCTGTATTATTGTCATGATGATCAAGATAAAGTATCTAAAAAAGAATTATTTAGCGTTTTTTAGTCACAAGGTCACAGACAAAAGGGTCCTACATAATCCACAGCTATTGGCTCTTTTGCAAGTCTCCAAGCTGGAGTTTTGTGGGGTTACACTTTCCTGATTGTGCATCAACTGTTACTTTTTAATTATAGTAAGTTGAAAATTTAAATAATCTCTCTCCTTCAAACATATTTTTAGTTGTTATATAAAACTCTTTCCATAGAACTGGGAATTTATAAAAAAGTGACAAATCCATTAGTCAGATACTGTTAGACAGTGAATAGAACTGACACCAAAGTATATTCTGTGGAAACTTTTTGTAGAAAATGTTTATGCTGTTGAGAGGAGTGTTCTTAAGAGAAGTGATGGAGAATTACAGATTTCTATAGTTACAGAATTTGAGAATTAAAAATGGGCATCTTATCTATGAGAATTTAAGTCTGTGTGTTGTAGATATTGAACTTGCTTTCTTAAAAAGAAAAATAAAAAAAGCATTGTATCTTTTAACAGATAAACCAAATTATCTTATGTAAATATAAGAAGCTCCACCCTATAACTGTGAACTCAAACTAGGACCAAAGAGTGTCTGCTAAAGAACCAAATGTCTCTGTTCCTGACAAGAAATGTCACTGTGAGTGTGTTAAAATAAAAACCAAAAAAACTAAAAAAAACAGACAATCTTTGCAATATGCACATTACCAGCTCTGTCTGACTTTTTGGACTGAAATTTGGAAAGCTGATGTGTTTATAACATCAGGAGGGTTTCTCAGGGATACCTGGATAGCATCCTTGCTTTCTGTAGCCACACCTCTGCTGGTGTGGAAGCTGCTGAATGAAGCTGCAGCCTAATTGCTGGGGAAGTGAGTCAGTGCTTGAGCAACCCCAGCAGGGCTGCTGGCTCTGAGGTGCTCAGCCCTGAGCCTGCCAAGTGCTGCAGGTTGCTGAGCAGCGCTAGAACTCTGCCCATGCTGTACAGCTAATGAGCATCAGCAATGCTGCTTCCTACCTAGAAATGTAGAATCTGCTATTTTGGCTCATTTAAGTCCCTTTATTCAAATCAATTCCTTAGAGGAATTTCTTTTCCTGAGAGTGGCACACAGGTGGTGAAAAGTGAATTATTTGTGTGGTCCCTAGGAACTGTCCTCAGAATCAGGGTTTATATAGACACCGAGGAGAAATCTTTGAAACACTATTGCTGCTACAAGTGTGCTGCTTGATTTAATTCTGCTGTGTGATCATCAGTGTGTTTCTACACTTAAACTGGTTGTTTGACCATGAGCTGAGAGCTTAGTGCAGCCTCAGTATCTGTATTTCTAATCACAAAACCCAGCACATTTCTCCTCACTTTCCTCTTCTGCTGTAGCCCAGGCTCCTGAGCTGTCTGCAAGTCAGCTACCTCTAGTCTCATTAACTTTTTCATTAGTATTTTCTAATTTGGAGCTGGTCAAAATTTGGAACAGCTGTTTGATGGACATTTATGAAATTCCTAAAGCCTTTTCTCTTATTTTAGAGAGGCAAACAAATATTTTGTGTTTACCAGCCATTATTACAATTTTGAAGAAAAATACCTGGGAGTGCTAAATATTTCCAATCATTACTACAGTTAAACACGTATTTAAATAAACAACAGGTTTTACTAGATTTTCCATCTCTTACAATATACAATATATTATAATACAGAGCACAAATAAAATGGTGAATAGAGACATTTTGAACCCTGAGGTTAGAGAGAATAGAACAAGACTGCTTTTGAAGCTCCACAAGCATTCTGGGCTAGTGAAACTGTTTAAGGAATAATCAGATGAATAAGTGATATTGAATTGGATTCTATTCAGCTCTGACATCTCAAAGAGAGGCTTTTTTTTCCCCTCCTGTTTGGCTGATTGTGTTGATAGTACCTATTTTTAAATTAAATATTTTTGGGGAATGTTGTAATAATTTTTTCAGCTTTTGTGGGAAAGAAGAGTGTTCAGGTTGCCAGACTAGTTGGTCGCCTTGGCTCTGATCTCATGGAATGTTTAAATTAGTATCTTTAATCCAGTTTTTCCATCTCCAGAAGGGGATTGTATAAAAACTGGAAAATTACTCTCACAAAGCACACGGTGTATTTGGCATCTTTTAGGAATTTGGTATCTTTTAGGAATTTCAGGGCTTTGCAGATTTTGTATCATTTAGGCACTTGTTTGAGCAGCACATTTTTAAACTCTGAAATCCCTTGGATATGATAATGTTATTCTCACTGAAATGTGTCTGTGCTGAGTAAAAAAGGGTCTCAGTAGCATAAAATACAGAATCATCAAAGTGGCAAAAGATCTTTAAGATCATCAAGTCCAGCTGTTAACCCAGCACTGCCCAGTCTGCCACTAACCCTGCTGGACTGGGATTCTGGATACACCAGAGCTACCAGAAAACACATTCTGCATCCCAAACATACCTTGTTTTATGGAATGGGCTAAAAGATGATCACCCAATTGCCTTCTTTCCACCAAGGGAGAGCTCAGAGCTGCACAAATAACTGCCTGCAGGTTAATGAGATCTGATTGATCTCCACAGCATCAAATACACCTATGCCTGCAGTAATGCGTTGAGGGGAGCATAAAACAGGACATAGAGCTGGAGGTGGAAAGAAATGAGTGCTGCAGAGTGACAGCACTGCTGTCCCGGCTTGGGGGTGAGGAGAGGAAGGGGGGAAGGCTGGAGGAGAGGAGGGGAAAAGGCCCCTGTGAGCAGCTGGCTGCAGCATCCAGCAAGGAGCAGCCCCAGGGCGCTGCTGCAACTCCTGCTCATCCCGGGATGTGCTGCCCCGGGGCACTGCTGGCAGCAAGGGGCTCCCAGGCTGTGCTCTGTGCCCTGCAGTGGCAGCAGCAGCTGGAGCAGGTGCAGGTGTGCAGGGGCTGCAGGAGCAGCCTGAGCAGGCAGCAGCGCCCCAGGAACGCTCCGGCTCCATCCCAGCTGGCACAGCCCTTGCTCCACCTGCACAGTGTGATCCCCACGGAGCCAGCTGAACCTGTTGTTGTCACAGGTGGATTACCACAGGCTGCTGGACTTGTGGAGGAAATACAGAAGCTCTGGCTGTCCAAATTCTTGTGGTATTTCAGTAAACATTAAGAACTCCCCCTCTCCATGAAATACCAGTTGAGTGTTGTCTGTCACTGGAAAGCTGTGTGAGCAGAGACAGTGGCAGTTCCATGGAGGAGTGTCCAGATAGTGATGATCTCCCCTCTCTTAAAATTTACAGCAGCTTCTATTAGTGCTTAGGATTTTATGGCCTTTAAAGGGATAAAAAAATGGGCTTCTTTGTGAGAGAGAGAAAATTCAAGTACGGAATTAGGTAGGTTGTATGCCACACAAGTAGACAGTTTATGGTTATTTTCATTGCATTTTTGTGCATATTTAGTGCAAAATACAAGTGCCATACATGAATTTTGTTGTCAAACTGTACAAGCCCAGGATTTCAGCATGCTTTCAGACACACACCCTGCAGATAGGTATTGCAGCCTCAATGGCTTTTGCCCAAAGTTTTCCTTGACAAAGAATTAAACTTTGCCCACTCTTAGCAAACGATGTTGAAGTCAGATGAGTGAGTTGCCTCAGTTGCTGTTGTCTACAGGCACTGACTTTCCATCCAGGGCCAAGCCTCATGTCACTGCTCCCAAGCACTTGTGTGGGTGTGACGAGTTTAATAAAGTGCATTCTCAAACTGCTGCTGGGCAACACAGGCCTCCAGGAACAGCACAGCGTGGAGATGCAGAAACAGAAAAGCCCTGCGGCCTTGTTCTACTGACAAAGTTTACTTTATTTAAAACAGAAAAGCCATGGGTCATTTATATTGTTGTGTGTTTGGAATTCATCATCTGGTGTTTATCAAAAAGCAAACCTGACTCGTTTTGGTGTGTTTGTTCTCTGTTCCTCAGGCTGCCTTCCAGGAGAATGTTGGGAGACAGGTATGGTGACTTCCCTGCATCTTCATTCATTTGTGCCTTGGAGGTTGCTGTAAGCATGGAGTGCCTAAAATCAAAATTAGACACCGTGGCTTTGGAAAAATTGAGTGAAAGAATGTCACAAAATAATTGTTTTCATTATGAGCAGCAAGTTCTTGTGGAATATTTTTCTGAGGTGTGAGTTTTTATTTTAGTATTCCAGTTTGGGAAGAAAATTATCTTACTGGTAATTTTCAGTCCTTCAGAAAAGCAAACCCAGCATTTCAGCTGGTCATTGTACACCCTGCAAGCTACAGTGCTTTTAAAGCAAGAAAAGCACAGGTTTTCAGTTTTTTATTTCATGGATTTTCTGGTTTTCAATAGAAGCAGAGCAACTGAAGTGGACTGTGCAATCATTGCTGTAGTTGGTGGTTCCACAGTAAACAAGACTCGAGTCTTCAACTCATTTTTTGGCTTGTGTCTTGTACCATCTAGATATTTTGAGAAATCTGGGAATTTTGGAGATACCCAAATCCTTTGGTAAAAAGTGTTGTAGTAGGTTCCTGTGTAACTTAGCAACATTTGTGTAGTTAAAATCCTCAATACAACTTTGGTTTTCAAACTTGGAGGAGAAGGGTGAAGCCTTGGATTTACTTGGATATCTCACCAGAAATTAATAAAGCTGAGTATACAACTAAGAGAGACAGAAAGTGTGGGGAGGAATGGTTCAGTCTGTATTCCTGTGAACAGAGCAGGGCATGGGAGCATGGTTAAGGAATCTTGTTATCAATAAGGGATCTTTGTTAAAATGCTGTTACCTGACAGGATTCTTAAAAGTACCTGTTCTGAGGCAGAATATTACTCCTTTAGAACTCTGGCTGTTAAACCATCTGCTCATGTCCAGTGTGTATTTCTAGACAGAAGTGAGTTAAGAGCAGGGAAAGGGTGCAAGAAGACTAGGAAGAACAGAGTAAGGATTTCTGGTGACCTGAGCCAGCTGGGTGTGTGATAAACAGAAGCCAGGGTGACTCCTCCTGGGTCTGCAGTTCCTGCCCTGAGAGGTTGGGTATCACACAGCAGCCCAGCCTGATTGCACTGTGTGAGGTGCTGAACAAAGCAAATAACACCTCAGCCTGCCTTAGCTCCAGGGGAGAGAGGGCTCCTGGGTGCTGCAGGTTCAGAAGTGCTTCCATGTAGCAAAAATTCTTTCTGTATTTCTTAATCAGAGGAGAAGAGTCCATGTTAGTTTACAGCCAGATAGGTTCCTTACAGACTCTGCTTTGACCCACAACTCACATGTGTCATCACATGATGATGATTTCAGCCTCTGTGGTGGCACACCAGCAGTGGAACAGTGAGTTTTCACGGCATGGAGGAGCTGACAGGCTCCAGGTGGTTCCTGCAGAAGGTCAGAAGTTGTACTTGCTTAGAAAAATGGTTACTTAATGAGTAGATCCCTCTGGAGTGTGTTTAAAGAGCCACCCTTTCTCTGAATTGGAAGGAGCTAAAACATATTCTCCACCTGAGGTCATGAAGCTGATACTAAATAGGTGGAGAAAATGGTAGCCCTTGTTTGTTCCCTGGTTCCTGCCTCTTTCAGCTTTGTGATTCCACATGTCCCAAATGCAGAGCTTGCTGATGGCCACAGAAGCAGCCATGGTAAAAATGCCACTTAAAATGTGTGTAAGTGGAAATTTTGGAAAATCTGAAGAATTTTTTGGAGCATAAGTCAATAGAAATGCTCGTACTTCTAATAATACCAACCTGTACTTTGGAGAAGTTTGAGGTGTTCTTGGAGGACAGAAGCTGTTGGCTGTTGTATAGCCTGACTCTCCCACTGGCCATGACCTCTGTGTTCCTGAAGTCAGGAATGATGCTGGCTCCCTGACAGGCTTGGTGGCACCGTGCCCTTTGTGAGATGGCATCAGACTGGCACACTCACAGCTGGGGAGCAAGCAGCAAGGTTCAGCTGGCAGCTAGAATTCAAATGGTTTGGCTGAGATTTCCCTTATGTAGTGTGCATCTTTATATATTCATTGCATATGTCTTGCTCCTTGGCCTTACATCATGCTGAGGTGTTTCTCAGGGACTTCTTTGCCCCTAATCACGATTTCATGAGGCTTTTGGACACAGCATTCATTTTACCTTTGAGTCACCAAGACTTGCAGGCTTGGATAAGCCATGAATACCCTGTCTCTCCTTGGTCCAGGCAGATTTCAGGCCTTGTTTTTTGGGAGCACTGGAATTCTGCTTCCCAGAGCAAGACCTTGGCAGCAGCAGGCAGCTCCCACTGCTTCCAGGGTAAACTGCTTCAGTGATTCAGGCTCAGATGGAGAGATACTTCCCACTAGTTTTGCATGGCTGGATCCTGATGTGGAAGGGATGAGTGAGCTGTAAACAAGCCTGCATCACATCCCAAACCTGTACTTCAGGGAGCCTTGTTGTTTTAATACCCTCTGAGTGTCCCTTTTGGAAGTTGCAGGAGCCAGTGTCAGCTGGCTCTTTTCCATTTGTTCTTCATCGTGGTTCATGGGTACTGTGCTGCCTCTGCTGATGCTCTGTTAAACCAGCCAAAGCCAATAAAATTCTGAATATCTGAATTGTATTGCTTGCATACAGAAATGCAGGTTTCTAAGTGGAAATCTCAGAAAGATAATGTATCTTCTAGAAACAGACTGGTTTGAGAAGTGATGACAGGAGTGGGATCCTTCGGTAGGATTCAGTGTTTCAGCTTTGCTGGGAACCAGAGTTCGTTTTAAAAACAAACCAAGCCCATTTTTTAGTTCATTACTGAGTCATAAAATACAAATGTAAGTATTCTACACGTGATGCACCTCTTGGTGCCTAAATCTCTAATTTTATATTTCATTAAACTCACCTTGTGCCTTCACATAAACTGGAAACATGTTTATGTTTATCTAAATCCTTCTAGAGGAATCATCTTTTGGGTATATACATAGTCATGCATTAACCAAATACATATTTTGGTATGGCTGGGAGGTGAGAAGGGAGTTGTTGCATAGGTTACTGCCTGCTGCCATTTGCTTGGGCTGTTTATCATTGACTCACAAGCAGAGTGAGCTATTTTGCTGTTTATATATTCAATATCCTTTATATCTCTAGTACAAGTGATTTTACTTTAAATTAAATTGTATTTTTTCAGTTCATGGGAGAGTAGCAGGAGATTTGTTTTCAATCATGTTGCCTATTTGCAGTGTATTTTAAATACATTTTAAAATAATATTTTGTTTGTAGGGCACTTTCCCCCATGGCATTGACATTCTCACTGCAGCTGATTACTTTGCTGTTGGTAACAGAGTTAACTGTTACTTGACTATAAGGTAAGCTTCCAATCAAGTTTTCCTAAATATGAGGGACCTCTTGTAATACTTGTCTGATTGCCTTACCTTACTGAACATTATTTAATACTGATAGCTTTAAGTAAATCAAAATTGTATTTATTTTGCACCAGACTGATTATCATGTGTGAGACAGTGAAAATGTGGCTGTGATTTCCTTGACCATAAAGAGGAAGCAGCCAAGAGGTGTCACAAAAGTGTCCAAGCTGCTCAGGGCTGGACAAGATGAGGTTTGGAGAGTTCTAGTCAAAGGAGAGGCTGTTATGATGGCACATAGACTCTGGCATGGGTGGAAAAAATCAAGTCATAGCCATTTTATAAAAGCAGATTGCCCAAGTTGTTGAATTCTTGGTCTATGCATAGACCTTTAACTTGAGTGCTTGTGTTAGCTCAGGGGAAAGCCACAGTGTGCAGTGATGTTTGAAAAACCAAACTGATCCCTGCAGTACAGTCTGCAAAGATGGGAAATAACCAAACTGGGGTGGTGTGCCCTGGAATTCCAGGCACTTGTCCTGGAATAAAGAGACAGCTCTGGAAACACAGAGGTGCTGAAATCAGGGGAGTTGGGAACCCAAGTGGCTGGCCAGAAGGAACAGAATATTGCATTTCCTGGTGAGGAAATGACCATGAGCAAGGGCTGGTTCTGGCTGGAGCTGTCTCAGACAGCCTGTGTCCAGAGCCAGGGTGGGGAGGCAGCACAGCAGCACCCACGGAGCGTGATTCAGCCCTGCTTGAGACAGGGCAGGGAATTGCCCCGTGGGGCTGCTCTGCAGGTCAGAAAGGCTTGAGCAGATGATGTCCTTGGGGAACAGAAACAGCACACAGGTACAGGATGGGTCATGCTCCACTGCCAGCTTTGTCACTGCCCCTGAGAGGATTTGGAGATAATTTGTACTGGAACACTCTGTCTTCGCCTCGACTATTTTTTTTCTTGATCTGTCCCCCTCTGTATTGTCCCTTTTGTGCAGAATGATTTCAGTCTGTTCGTCCCTTCACCTTTTACCGAGTGTCAGCCCTGCTGGGGTCCCCACCCTCCTCCCACAGCGTTCCCCAGAGCTCCCTCCCACAGGGGATGGGGAAATGCAGGAGCTTGCTGCTCCATGCTGCTCCAGATCCACGTGCGTGGCAGCCATGTGATTTCTGGAGCTTGGGGTATTGTGCTTACAGAAAACTGAAAACATTCCAGAGTGATAAAGCAGGTTTTATTTTCTCTCTTCTGCAATTCTGGCTTGGAGACTGATTAGGTTCTTCTGTCTTTTCAAGAGCTGAATTGGTAATTTTACTTTTTTTTTTTTTTTACTTCTTTCTCTGTGATCTTTTATGAGTGCTACTCACCTAAGTGAAAATATTCTTGCTGTTGATTTCTTTCTTTAAACTGTTCAGCAGGAGGAATGAGTTTGTAAATCATTTTATAAATAGCCCTACACACTTAGAAACTTGATTCTCTGAAACCATGCTCAGTGCCATTAATCAAACTTTTTTTTGGTAAAATATTTGCCATCTCATTCATTCTGTTGCTTTCCAAAAAAATGACACTTCTCTTTAAGCAGGCTGTCATTATTCAGGTCAATACTTAAGTTACTTGGCTATTTCCTTATTTTCCCTGAGTAACATTAAAGGAAAAAACACCTAGGTATGTATCTGGCTACTCAGAAAACATGTACCATGATGATGTTGAGCAATAAAAGCTCAATTTCTACAGCTGAATTTGGTTCATAAATGATGATAATGTTCTGGTAAGGGGGCAGTATCATGAGTATTTAGAAATATTTTTGTGTGTATAAATAGTTGTTTAGGGCCTTTCAAATTAAATATTTTAATACAGTTTTTTCACTTTGGGTGCCCTTTTTGCTGATGGTATTTGGAGGATTCAGCTCAAATATCAAAATGC
Source organism: Sialia sialis (assembly GCA_009812075.1). Classification (NCBI taxonomy): domain Eukaryota; kingdom Metazoa; phylum Chordata; class Aves; order Passeriformes; family Turdidae; genus Sialia; species Sialia sialis. Next base: position 3,000,531 of record VRYO01002184.1, on the reverse strand, counting down.
ATTTCTGGGGATGGAAGTTCGAGGAAACCTATTTTGTATGAGCTGGCAGGAAAGAGATTATGTGATTCCAGGAGTTCTGAGCTTGGTACAAACAGAGCTAAGGGAAAAGGTTCTTAACCTGAGTGGGGTACAAAATCTAACCAGCACCATAATCAGGAAGTACAGTCTTGTATGGAAGGCTTCTTGCATTAAATTTTCAGTAGGGCACAGAAGATGAGGACTAAAGATAGTTATAAACTGAAATGAAAAGTGGGATTTAGCTCACCTGTGAACCAAGAGATTGATTTTTAGCTGAGCAAGGAAATTCAGTTAAAGTGGTTGGGTGCTAACACTGGGACTCACAAAAGCAGCTACAAAGAAGAGAGGAGAGCTCAAACATGGCAGGGGAAATGTGTCTGTTATTCTGTCTTCCTGTAGAACAGGGGAAGGACCTAGAGAGGTGAATTTTATCCTTCCTCTGCTGGCATCAACAACAATTTGAACCAACTGTCAGATCCTTCTCTAGGGTTCAGTAGAGAGTGGTTCTGTGTCCAGTGTTGGTTCAAGTAGTTGTGATCTGGGCTGTGGATTTAAGGATTCCCTCTCTGATGAATTCCAGAGATATCAGGATGGGAACATGTGGCAGTATTTGTTTTTTCTCTTTGTTTGCTTCTGATTGCACACAGTTGTATTAATAGAACACCATCATAGCTGCAAAGTTCATCACTCAAAAGATATGAAAAGGTGAAATTAAGGTAATCCTTCAGTCCCTTTGTGCCCTTCTGACACAAACACATGCTGCTGGTTGTTGGGCTTCCTAGGGTGATTTAACACTCATCAGATGTACTGCAGAAACATTTCACTTCACTTGTGTTGACCTTGGCTTTCCATAGTTGATGCTTCTGAAGATTGGAAGTGTGGCTGAGTTAGGTCATGCAGGCTGTTTAGGTAATTAGTGCTGCTGTTCCCTTCATCTCACACCTGAACTCTGCAGCTTTCACTGCTTTTGTCACAATTAACTTTCTGCATATGTTTGATTTTTAAAAAGGACAAATTGAAAAGCCCTTTTCCGTTTTGGACCATTGTATTTCTTAAGATTTAACACATTTCTGTAACTTATTTTTCCTCTGTCTTGTAGTTGATATCAGTGATGTGTTTCTCCAATCTGAAATAGTTATTCAAGTTAATATACATCAAATTAATCTGCATTATCTGGAATGAAACAACAGGATTGACTGTCAAGCTTGTTTTATGTCAAGCAGGTTTTAGAAACAATTTGAAAGTTTTACAGAAGTGATTTTAAGTTTTTTCAAGCATTCTGCATCTCATTAAGAAGGCACATTTAAGTAATTTTTGGTGGGCTTAAAACCAGAGGATTTAAACCTTTGGAACAGGCTGTGCTAAAATGCAGACAGATATTGGTTCTGTACTCTCTGTGTCTGGACTATATTTCTAGCTTATATCTGTGTTTTTTTTCTTTTTCAGTGTGTATATTGCTGGCTTTTCTGAGTATACACAGCCAATGATTGATCATTTAGTTAACATGAAGATTAACCACTGGGATAGGTAAGTTCATAAAATCCAATTATTAATATCCAGAACTTGACTGTTCTGCATATTGCACTTTTGTAGATGATTTCTGTGAATTTTACTCACACCTGGGTTTGCAACAGCATTTGACTGAAAGAAACTGAGCAAATAGTAGGTGATATCATCTGTACCTCCCAAGCTGATTGTCACTTCAACAGGTTTATGAATTTTGTCTTTTGGCCATGACCTCAATCTGTTAATAGATTAATAAAACCCATTTATATGGTATATAGTGTATGTGAGGGGTAAACACTGTCACCATGCAATTATCCTAATTAAAGCAGATTTCATGCATAGAGATGGTGCTTACTCACATTCAGTGCTCAGGAGGATTGAAATGTGTACATATCACACAAGAGAGATTCTATCAGTGCTGATCACAGTTTGCATCATGAGAAATAATCACAGTTTACTGCTCTGTCCCTGCCAGTGCACAGAAGGAGCCCTCAGGTTCCACCTGCCCCACTGGTGTTTTTTCCTTGTCTCCTTGAGCTCTTTTCACTTCACTGAGAGCTGCCTGCAGGCTGGCTGCATGGGGACCCTTTGGTTTTGTTGGCTTTTTTACAAGGGGGAAGCATAGGATGGACAGAGAGTGCTGTAATTTTGAACATTTGCTTGGGATTTGGTTGGGGGCAGCAGTCCCTTCCTCACATGATTTTTTTAACACACTGCTAACCCTCAGAACTGCTTTTCTACCTCTGCAGTGTTATTCGAGAACTTGCAACCAAAGCTCTGCACAACATCACTCCCCAGGCTCCTGAGTACATGGCAAACATGGGTAGGTACCAGCTGAGCTCTGCTCAGCCAGGCTCAGCTTAGGCAGGACAAAACTGCAAAGATCTGCTGAATCTACTTCATAAAAATTAAGATTTCCCCTTGCCACTTAATACAGTTATCCTGATGGCTTTACCTGTTTTATGTAAAAATGATAAATTACTGTCAGGTTGGTTTTTATCTGGGGTGTGGGCCTTAGATACCTGGCTGCACTGGACTCTGCTGGGTCTGAGGTGAATAAATGGGCGCAGCTGTGTGGGAGCAACTCCAGCAGCTACCCCTCAAACTCCCAGCTCTTGCTGAGAAGGCTTTGATGTTGTAAAGGGTGGGGGATCTGTTTTGTCTGGTCCGGCCTGACATCTGCAGAATTCCTTTCTGCCTGTGTGGAATCACATGTTTTTTTGCATGAGCCCAGTGCAGATGCTGAGGCTGTGCTGGCAGATGTTTCATGTGGCTGGAGGCAGAGCCCAGCCCCTGAGAGCCTGCAGTGGCAGACCTTGCCTGAGCTCCTGGCGTGGTCCAGGCCCAGTGAACTCAATGTGGAAATCAAATTCCATGGCAGTGCAAGCCCCACTTCCCTGACTGCTCAGCCAGCTCAGTGCCCAGTAGTAATGTTATTTTATTTGCTCCAGCTGGGGAGGTGGTTGGGAGTATGAAATAGCTCAGTGTGGTTTGTCAGAATTTACTTCATTAAAACTTGTTTTCCACAAAGTCCCCATTCTTGACTTTACAGCAATGCTTTTCCAGTGTTATTTCTACGCAGAATTATGATTTGTTGCTCTTCTTTGTTTAAAAAAAATGATTTAATCTCTTTCAGTTTTGCCAAGACTTCTGCCTTTATCAGTGGGCTCAGATCTGCACACACGCCATGGGGCAATCCTTGCCTGTGCTGAGATCACCCATGCTCTGTGTAAACTGGCACAAGAGAATAATAGGTATTAATGCAACATTATCTAGACTGTAAATTTTCCTTTCATGTCTGGTCTATTAAAAGCTTCCTGAGTATAATTATGGAAATCTTCATCTCACTGAACTGCATTTCCATTGGCTTTTTATTTGTTTTTATGAGTGATGCTCAGCTTTCATGTTTTATTCAGTGATTTAAGACTTCAGTCTTAAATTCATAATCAGTAAAAAAGATGTTTTGCAGCCTTACTTGGAGAATTGAGTGTGATCAGTTAAATACAGATTAATCCTCTTTCTCTATGAATGTGCTGTCTTCCTGGGTAGGGATAGTCTTTTGTCAGGTTGGAGAAAAACCTCCCCAAGCATTTAATGACTGATTTAATGCTAATGAATTCTGGTCCAGGTATATATAAAAAATGATATCTATATATTTACACACCCATTTGCCAGCAGTATCCATCAGAAGAATTTGTGTTCAAGTTCAAGAAAAACAGATCATTTTTAGTAGTAGGAAGTACTTAAAATAAATGGAAAAATCACAGAAGTTTTGGAGTCTAAAAATGCAACTGAGCTGAGAAGGATTATCAGTGTATTGGCAATTATAATGTTATTAGGAAGTGACACTGATTTTTTTTTAGCCTTTTGGAATAGTTTTCTGTATGATAAGGAAAGAATTTCTGTTGTTATGTTTGCTGAACTATTTAAAAATAAATATTGCATATTTCTGTGGAGCATAATTTGAAAATCAAATGTTTGTTTTTCTGTTTGAAAGTACAATGACATTATGGAAGAAGATGATTTACAGCAGGATGAGGAAACCTGTATTAAAAATGTTGTGTACTTTTACAGGCCTGTAACGTACTATTTCACTGAAAAATCATTGGAGGGACTCAAGCAAATTCACCAAGAGGTTTGTAGCCAGCATAAATCTATTTTTAACCTGGAATGCTGCATGATTTTTAACAAAGATTTACAATTAAGACAGCTGCTCTCCACCTTCCTCAAACTGTGCTAAGAGTGAACTTTGTCACAAAAGTGGTTTGGACACCCCCAGACTGTGAGAGCTGGGTGTCCTGGACCCCATGTCTTACACAGTGCCACTGGGGGCTCTTCTGCCTCTTGCTGAGCCCCCAGCTCTAATGCTGGAAATGACATTTCAGAGAGTTGCTTTGGCTCCTTTCCCCCCTGTCTTTGCTCCCCCTTCATCCTCCTGACTGGCCTTGGGATAACTGTGCTCAAGGGACATCTGGTGAACCCCTTCCTTGTCCCTGCATCCATAATTTCCTGTTTATAGACCTCTAAAGTCATATTGTGCGTTTTAGTTATTGCATTGTATCTCTGAATGCTGAATGAAGCCTTGTCCTGCTCAGAGCACTTCCAAATAACTCTGTGGAGATAATTCTGCTTAATTTGTCCCTTTGATTATCAGTCATGCCATGTTGGATTGTTCATCCCAGCATGGAGCAGACAATATTTCAGCCTTCAGGTTCCTGCTGGTTCCTGCAGGATCTGTAGGACCCTCAGTGCCAGCTCTGCTGTGCTGTCCCACTTCACCCTTCACCACCAAAGTCCATAGGTGCCCGTTTCATTCTGGGCACAGCTCAGAGCTGCTGCCACAGCTTGAAAAAGCACCTTTAACTTTCTCATCTTGAAATGCCTGAAAGCTTGGTCAGCACATCTCTGCACTTACAGTGGCCTTAAATTATGATGCAGTTGCATAAACTCTCCATTTTAAATAATCTGGGTTTTTTGGCATTTACTGCATAGAAATGTGATAATCTCTGATTTTTTACAATGGCTTGCTGTAGCATTAATGATGAAGCAAGATTTTTCAGCCACATTTAAGCCTTTGTTTAATTTTTTTTCTGTTCAATCTGTAGCTTCCAAAGTTATTTTCAGAGATCAGACAATGCAGTCTATCATTTTTCTAAAAGGGCCAATGATGAAGAACAAATCTGTTTTGAAAAGCCAAACTGGCTTCCAGATATTTGCAGGAGCAGCTTGAGTTGGGAATTCAGGAAATTAGTGCTTTATGACTGTGTTAAATTGGTCTGTTTTGAAAACAAAGTTCAAATGAGTATAGAGAAGTTGTTTTAAAGAGCTTTTCCCTTTGAATTTTCTTTTTAAAATTAACTAATGTTTTGCACAACTCACAGTATGTGGCATTGCATGTGAAGGGGGAAATGAAAACACTTGGATCAAACAAACTCAATTAATATTAATATGTGTTGCTTTTTTTTTTCCCCTTCCAGCTTTGCAGTCGTCAGTTGTACAGGTAAGAAAAAAAGATGCAAAACCATCATTTATCATCCTGGAAAATGTTAGTTGAAAAGAATGAAACCAGGATCTGGGAAAGGGGGGTGGGGATTGTACAATTAGGGACACCCACCCCAGTCCCTCAGGTGCTTTGTCTGCAGAGGGGCTGCAGAACTGACCTTGAACTAAGGAGCCCCAAATTCCTTCCTCTCTTCCTTCCTTCCTCACTTCATCCCTCCCTTCCTCACTTCATCCCTCCTTCCTTTCCCTCCCTGTTCCAGAATTCCTTTCTTCATCCTGTGTGACAAGCAGGACAGGAGCATTGCAAAACGTTCAGGGCAATTTTTCAACTCTTGCGACAAAGAAAATGTAAATGAGTTTTCACTAAGTTGTTTTTCATTTCCTATTTGTTGAAGCTTCCAGGAAATTATGAGATATTGCTTAAGGAGCTGTTAAGTACCTGTGAATTAAAATTGGTGTGTGACTTCAGAGTTTGCTTCTAAATTTAAGGAAATCAAATCCTAATGACTTGTATTCCTTAATAACTGTATATACAAGTCAGGGTTTTTCCTCCTTTAGCTGACGACATTTTTTGGTCATTTTTAGTTCACTTCTTCACATGTACCTTCCCTGAAAAGCAGTAAAACTGAACTAGGGTTTTTATGTCATTCTTAACTACAGATTAAAGAATTTTTATGCAAGTTTTTTCAATCATGAAACTTTCTGAAAAAAAGGATAAAATTTATTCTTGAGGAGTCATCCGGAGAAATGTGACGCTTGCAGCCCAGAGTGAACTTGGGCTGGCAGATGGGCTTAGTGCTGATACTGTATATTCATGTCTTTGTGGGTGGCTCTCTTGGCTTCCAGAAATTCTTTAATGTCAGGGTGGAGCTTGGGTGTAATTTGTTTTTGTCATAATGTGCACTTCTTGCACTTAATGGTATTTATAAGATGCCTACAGAAATGTTTTTGTTCTAGATAAGAGTTCTAATTCAACTCCAAGCAAGATTGATTCACTGCTGTTTGCTCTCATACTTAGCTGAGACAGAGATGTCTGTCCTAATCCATATTGTAAAATATTAGTATGCATAAAATATTTTAAAATGGGACAAGAAAAATAAACTAGGTTATAAAAACAAACCAACAATTTGAGTGTTGCTGGGCAAGCATTTAGTGAAACAAGCCAAACTCGTTTCATGATGAGTAATTATTGCACATAATATTCCAAAGATTTCCATTTGAGAAATTGCTACCGGGAATTTTCAGTGTTAACAACATCTTGGAGGAATGTTGAAAACCTGTGTCTTTTATTTGAGTTTCAGGTTTTTAAACTGTATTAACAAAGAGCATCTGGCCACATGTCTCAACTGTTTATCAGATCTTTTGCTTTTACTTCTGGCCACTAAACAGCCTTGTCAGGGACTGAAGGGATTTTAATGCTTTGATCAAGCTGTTCTAGGGAAGGTTTTGCCCTCTGAGAAAGGGAAAAGGAAGTAAAGTGAAGAAATGCTGGATTTTGTTTTTCTTTTAATATTTTTTATAAAGTTGCAATTTAGAAATTTTAAGCTGGAAAATGGGTCATGAGTTTCTTGATGGTCTGATTCTGTTGAATCCATAAGGACCTCAAGTCAAACAGGAGAAAGCCAAAGGGCTCTAATGGAGACATCCATAGAGCTGCTCTACCATCTTACTTGGTTCAGCAGTTCTTGCACCATCTTTAACCTAATTTTGAAAATTAGCCATAAATTCTCCTTTACCAGTCCTGTTTTGGGTTACACGGCAGTCAGTCTCACTTTTGAATATACTTGAAGCATTCACATTTTTTTCGCTATTTGTAGAAAATCCCATCTTCTACTGCATTACTAATTTTTTTGAAATACAAGTGTTTTTCTGTCCTCCTGCAGAAGTCCTTTCTGGCTTTACCGTAGTACAAAGGAGCCTGCAAGTCCAGGCACATCAGTGTGTACTTCCTGCCATTACCCTTGATCCTGACACATCTGATGCACTGGTTTGTCTGGAGGAGCTGGTTGGTTTGAGCATTTGCATGTGCACTTCCAGCTGTGGGTTGTGCAGGAGTTTCTGGGTTTCTGTGTGGGGGTTACACCAAGGCATATGCAAACCATGCCCTGTAGAGCATCTGCCTCCTGTGCCTGTTCAGGGCTCTCCAGGTTATAAAGTTACAAAAATTGTGCTGTATTTTATTTGTTTTAAATGGCACTTTTATGTATAAAAACCTAAGATGAAAACTTGGGGCATCTGTTGCCTTCCACTGTGTTACCTGGGTTTGGAAATCATAGAGTCTGTTGTCAGCCTGATTCCATCCTGCTTCCCCTGCACCAGCATGGTTAGTAGCTGGGTTTTTTTGTAGCAGATCTATTTCTGTTGTACATCTGAAATCTTGGACTAATTCTCAACACTCCTTCTCCCAAATAACAAGTGATAGGGAAGAGGAAATGGCCTGAAGTTGTACCAAGGAAGGTTTAAATTGGTGTTGGAAAAAGAATACTTCACTCTAAGCTTTGTGAAGTCCTTGCACAGGTTATCCAGGGCAGTGGTGCAGTCACCACCACTGGTTTTTACCATCTGTGAAAAAGATGTGTTGAAAAGGGTTTAGTTTAAAAGGTTTTAACACCTTTGAAAGGGCTAGGTTGGTCTTGGCAGTGGTTGGACTCAATGATGTTAAAGGTCTTTTCCGACCTAAATAATTCTGTGATTCAAAAATGTGAAAAGTCTTCAATCAAACAGTATTTTAATAGTAGTTGTGTTAAGATTCTCTGAAAATGCCTCATCTGGTCTGAGCTTCTTGAGTAACTATTCATCTGAACAGATGTTCAGGGTATCTTTTAGCATCCTTGCAGCCAGGTGTGAGTGTGATGCCACAGGCCTGCATGCCCAGAAGAGGAGGAATGGCTCTGGAGGTGCTGTGCTGCCTGCAGGTGGTTGCAGTGCACTCTGTATCTCAGCACACGTTGTGTTATTGGCCCTTGGGGGTTCCATCCCCTGGATGTGCCGGGACGTTCGTCAGCGCCTCCCACGCCGGGCAGCGCGCTGCCTGCGACGTGCTGCACAGCCAGCCTGCTCTGAGCTCATCCTGCAGCCTCTGCACAGGCTGCCTGGCCTCACAGCACGTCAGCTGTGGCAGCCCAGCAGATTTAGGAGCTTGGAGCAGCAGGCAGTGTCAGTTGAAGCAGCACCTTCCGAGTTTCGGCTTTTCCAGCAGAGTGAGCGAGCCCGCAGGTGTCGACAGGTGCTGGGCAAAAGAGAAACTCGTCTCATTTCAAAGACCTTTAAGGTTGTAACTAATCTTGGTGGTTTCAGGGCAAATGTGTTTCTTGGCATTCATCTGCCTAAAAGAGTTTTTTTTTTTAGGCATAAGAGCTTAATCAGCAAAGAATTGCAGCTTTGCAACAGTTCTTCCAGGTTCAAATGGTTTTGTGCATCCAGGACCTGGATGGCTCTGTGAGATCGTGCTGCTCTGTCCTCTGAAGAGTTGTAAAGTGAAATTCTTCTGCTACAAACTGAAGTCACTGGGAAAGCTTTGGCTTCCATAGAGCCAGGATTTCACCTGTAGCATTCTGTGTTAGAATGCAACATGGCATATGAATTTACAGGAGCCTAAAACTTAGTGTTTCTCATGTTAGTGTGGTTTGTGCTGTGCATCTTGAAGGGTTGGCCATGAAATCTTTGTTAATCCGTTCAGCTGTGCTCAGGGGTTTCTCTTTCTCCCCTTGTGTACCCAGTGACAAAGCCATTCTGTACCTGCAAAACCCGGGGAATGTGCAACCTGGACCTTTGAAGAATCCTCAGTTCTATTTAGGACAAAGAGTTCCCAAGGAAAATGCTTGGTTGCTGTTCATATGGAGGTGAAATACATGTGCTCAGCTTTCCCAAAATCCAATATTTACAACTGAATCTCTTCAGCTATTCCAGAACTTTTAGCTTCCAATTTGAGTATCTGTGAAAACATAGATGCTTTTCAATTCTAAACAGCTTCAGTTACTGTTATTTTTATTACCTTAAAGAGGAATTCTGACCTTCTCACAAAAAGCAGCAGGCTTAAAATAATTTAAAAAATAAATCCACAGAAGTACTTTGAACTTCTTTATGCCCTGAGAACAGCACTGTCACTGGTTCTGTTTCAAGCCAATGTAATTATAAAATAGATACTGTCATTCTTAAGTCTGTAATGTTAATTTGTCCGTTCTGCAAGGGATTATATATTTTATTTTCCACACATAAATTGTGACTCACTCCAGGATGTTTCTAGGAGAGAAGCATTGCTGTGGAACTGCACACATGAAGGAATGCTTAGGAGCTTGTGGAACCTGGGCACTGCATCAGTCAATTTGCAAATTGAATTAATAATTAAAGCTTGAAACAGGTACATCTAATAATGTGATGCAACTTGTGGATGTGTCTTTGGAATAAAAAAGAAAGAATACTGACTGTACAGCAAAATTCAGAATCTCTGAATTAGGTAGATCCGTATCTTTTTAATTTAGTGAAATACTGTGGAGTGAGATAAAGTTAATAGAAAGATGTGCATCATGTTTGACAAACCAAGCACCAGCTGAGGAAAGATCTTGGATTCCGATAGAATTCTTGGTTCTTAAAAGTGAAATATGCAGGAGCTGTGGCAAGGGGGGAAATTTGCTGTGTTGGTGAACATTGAGAGTGTCTGGGCAAGAACCAACTGGGGGAGCTTTGCAGAGGAGCACACACAGGTCATGGTGCCACCAGGAGGGACTGGGCTGGAGGTTGTGCCACGTGGAAGAGTTGCTATGCAAATCCCTGTCACCTTTCTGCATTCTTGCATGGGGACAGCAATCCTCAGAGAGGCTCTAAACTGGAGTTAAATGCAGTTGGTGAAACGCCAGAGGAAGGGATAGCACTCAAATTATTACCATCAGCACAGCTTGAAGTGGCCTGACTTCCTTCTTGGCAGTGCAAGGAAATGGAGAAGAGCAGCCTTTGTGAGTCACTTCTTGCTTTGTAGTTGGAACAGAGCAGTCCATATCTGAATCCCTGCATCAGCAGACTCTGCTGCACACCAAACACATTTGCAAGGTGATTATTTTATACCCATTTGCAGTAAGGCTACAGACAAAAGGCAAGGAATGGGTAAAGGCAAAATAAAGGGGAAAAGAAGTGTGGAAGAGGAAGCCAGGCTTGCCACATCAGTCACCTGCTTTTGCTGCTGTCTCCACTCCTTGCATCGCCTTTCTTGTTTTCTAATTTAAATTTTTTAGAAGCTGGAGAGCAGACAGCATGGCAGGAAGGTGGGGTAGACAATACACAGACCTTATCAGCATGAGGATGTAGAATCTGTTCTTGCTTCCTACAATGATAAAATGAGCTGGGGATTATTAAATTCAGCCTGATATATATTGATTGTGGAAAGCAAAAGTTTCTCAATTAAAGGAAGTGCTGACCTATGGCAAATGAGAATACTGTGGAGTTGGCATCTCTGCATTACCTGAAACACCAAGGAAATTGTTGAAGAGTCAGAAACCTGCAGCATGTTACAGAAGGGGCCTCCTTGTGTGGAATGGAAAAATGTGTTTCAAAAATGTTCAGCCTTTTGAAGCTCATACAAATGGATAAATTGGAGAACAAGCTGTAAGAGTTGTTAGGATTGCTAAGCTGGCCTTCTGAGCTCAGCTACTAATTTTATTGTGTGGAAGGAGGAGGAGAGGAGGGAAGAAAGTGTTTAAAATAAACAAAAAACAAGAAGCAAATAAACAAGTCTTTGTTGTTGCTCCCCTTGCTGGGAGGTTCTGCCGGAGCATGGACAGGCAAACAGGTGATTAAGGGTTTGGCACACCTCAGGGAGGAAATATTCCAGCAGAAGTGAAGGGAGACAATAAGGAGTCAAGGGAGGAAATATCCAAAGGAAGGGGAGGTCAAAGGTTCACAAAATGGACCAGTGAAGCCACAGAGGGTGACACTGAGTGACACTGAGTGAAACACCTCAGGCATTGCCTTGGGGCTGGGGATCCAGACAAGCAGCAGCCAGAGCTCCATGGTGAGGAGAAGTCTCTGCCCACAGCCAGGAGGATGGAAACAGGCCCTGCCATTTCCAGGATGCTTTTCTCTCTCCCCACTTTCTGCCAGTTCAGACTTTCTTCTCCCAGTGCTGCTACTGGCCAGGCCATGTTCACACAGGGGAACTGGGCTGAGGTCTGAGCTGGTGAAACCATCCTTGAGGAGCACACCTTTACCTCAGGAGGGCCTGAAGTTGCTTGAGCCATTTGTTTCTCTCCCTTTTCTGATGTGTTTCTTGTGGTGATAAACACAAAATCACCTGGGAGGGGGCTTGAGGAGGAAAGAGAAGGGTGATAAATCTCACTAGGAGAGGAAAGCAGTTAACATGTGAAAATGGGAACTGGGAAGAGAAGTTTCTATTCTTCTATTCAGTTTTACAGAGATGATTTTATTTAAAAAATGCATTTAGTTCCTTTTCACCTGTGGAAATCAGAAGCTAGTAGAGACTGACTGGGAAGTCCATGGCCAATCTCATTGGTTTGGAACGTTTCTGAAGCAAGTGGAAAGAAAAGCAGAATGAACTTGATGGTGTTTTTATTTTTCACATTAAAGATTAGGAAGACTGGGAATGCATTTTTACAAGAAGAAAGCTTAATATTCAGGGGAGGTTTGTATTAATCACACTGAAGTCAAGAAGAGTTGATTTAAAAGGAAGCAGAGTTGATCAAATACAAAACTGTGGATATTTTGTGCTCTGCTTTCATTCTGAAATGGTTTTGAGGTGTTTGTGCCTCACTATGGGCAATATCCACTCAGGTTGCTGAAGGCTGTTTCTGTTTTGCAGGGGTTTGGGTGGAGAACTGATGAGACCAGCTGGTGAGTACCACAGCTGGGGTGGGACAGCACCAGAGGTGCCCTGAGGAATTTGGCTGTTTATGTGTTTCCAGGTCATTTTGCATATGTTGTGTTGAATGTATAAGTGAAGTCTGCACGGTAATTAAAAAATACAAACTTTGGAGGCCAATCAGCAGATGGGTGCACCAGGACATGAGGTGCCAGCACACTTGGAATAACTCCGTGTAAGAGCTGGAGTTGGTTCTGGGCTGTGTCCTTCTGTTGTTGCACACAGTGAAGTTTCTACAGGATTGAGCTGTCTTCCTTCAGTGATTTACTCAGATTCCTCTGCAGAAGAGATGTAATCTGCTCTTTGAGACAGGAGCCATGGTGGAAATCATGATTTTATCATAACACGTGTGTGCACGGAAGTGAAGCATAAAGACCGTATGAACAGCAGTCTGTGGGGAGTGGGGCATCACAGAAAAGATGGATTTTGGAGATGGTTACATGCTGTAAAAAGGAAGGGTGTTGCAGGAAGAAGTAGGCTGGGTGGATGAGGAAATGATGCCAACTTGGTTTCCTGCTTGTGAGTTGAATGAAGGAAGTGCTGCAGAGCAGATTCCAGCTTGGAAGATCTGAATCTATCCAGACCTTGTGGGTAAAAGGGCTTCAGTACTGAGGTGGAAGAGCAGGGGATTTGAGTGAGATTACAGCTGTGTGACATGAAAAGGCAAGCTGAAGGAATCGTTTTTTGTGATAAGTTTTAGCTGTTAAGCAGCTCAATGTTTCCTGGTTTTGGAGAAGTACAGATGGCAGTATTTTGGCATGATACAACTGTGTAGGTGGAATTAGAGAAGAATTGAAAATGTTCCACAAATTGCCTGCATGTCTAATGAAGATGATGGTCTCAACCACAATAGAGCACAAAGAAGTGCAGGGAGCTGAGCAGAGACTTGGGTTTAGTCACATTGCACTTAACCTTGTCTGTGAATAAATATTAGCACGGAGAAGCTGCCACACAGTATTGAGAGGATTTTGTGTGGCATTGCCATAGTGAGGAGTGAGTTCAGGAGCAGATTTGGAGCCCAGTAAGTTGATTATAAATTAAGATGGTGAGCTGTGTACAGAGCCCAGAGGAAGAGTCAAAAATCAAAGTTGTGGGAGGAGTGGAAAATAAAACAGTGGCATTACCTTATAGAGCACCTTCTTCTGTCCTTTCCCTCCTCTCCACAGCTCTGAAGCAGCCAGGCAGTGAGATGGAGCTACACCAATCTCATTTATTTAAACTGAACCTCAGGAGGTGGAAGATAATGGTATTTCCCAAGTGCTGAGGTTTCATTTGAGCAGTACAGTCAATCTGTTGGACAGAAAATTTGCAGTGTTTACTGTGTTAATCTCCATTCCCCAAAAAAGCCTCAAAACATTAAAAAAAAAAACAATTCTCAAAGTGGGTTTGGAAGCATTGAACTCTTATAGGTTTATAGATTCAAAATAATGAGGCCTTTATTATTAAAAGGATGTCCTCATGTATTCCAAATATCAAAGGAAGTAAAGCTGCATCCAGTTTCATAGCTCCCAGCTCTGTGCAGTGAACAAATGCCACTCCTTGGAGGTTCAAAAACAATGTGAATAAGAAGTAGGAAAACCTGTCACATATATTTGAATAGTTTTTAGTGGCTGTAGTATTATCCTTGTCTCAGTTGGTTTGTATCATTGATGCTACACTGCCATTTCCAGACTGTATGGCAAAAAAAAAGGTGGCTGATATGTATGTGCACACTTTGAAAGGCAGAGGGGGAAAACATCCCCCCAAACAAAGGATTTGCATGAATGATGGGACTAACTCATGTCAGAGAGGAGTTACTGCCTCACAGTGATTTTTGTACAAATGTAATTTCCTTTCAGTGTTCAAATTCCCTTATTTTGAACATCTGTTTTAAAATATTTTTCAATTTAAAATTAATGCTAATGTAACTTCCTGTGGTTGTCTCTTCAAAATTGCTACCATTTCTCTTTTCTGGGGGGTATTTAATTTACTTTTATCAAACTTGCTTTCTTACAGTCTGCACTTTAATTGAGAAGTTGTCGCTATCAAAAATGCCGTTCAGAGGAGATCCAATAATCGGTACGTCCTGTTTTAAATAACCTTCCATGACTGTGGTAACTCTTCATTAAAGTAAAATATTAACAAATCATGCTTTTCAAAGAAGCAAAATTAATGGGCTTGGGTGGCCTAACACATTAAAAAATACCAAAAAGATAGACAAATACTGCAGCAGGTGCTGATGCAATTTGAAATTTTGGGTTTCAGCTGTTAACCTGACAATAAATAGAATGTGCAGAACTCAGCATCACCAGGCATGGGTGCTCACTGAAGACATGGTAATCCAGTCTGGAGGAGCTGCACTGGGAATCACAGCCTTGCTTAATTTGGAAAAGGACACAGGTTGATCTGTATAATTGCTGGTCTGTGGAAAAATTAAATGGAGAGTGTTGAAGTTCAGAAAGTAAGAAAGTTAAAGCTGTTTCTGTTCCTTGCTGTTCCAGGTGGTTGGCAGTGGTTAATCAATGACAGTCTAAGACATCTCACTCTTGTTTCCAGTGCTGCACGACAGCATATAAAGGTACAATAATTTCTCCTCCTTCATGTGGTCACATTCAACACAGAAATACAAATAGTTTTGCTTTCCTTTGGTGGATTATCCTTGGGACCTTACTGGTTCCTGAATGCTTGTTTCGTAGATGTGTGAGAAGGGGTGTTTTGAAAAGTTTATTTTGAATTCCTCAAGATTCCAGTGGACCTTTCTGATTAATACTTGAGCAGTTGTCCCAAAGGTTGTTCTTGTCTGTACCCCTGGACAGGGTGAGGAGTCACTGGCTCTGGGTTCTTTTACAGAGTGCTTGCTTCTCTTCTGATGTACCTGCAATAGGTGTGGTTTCAGAGAGCTCTTGTGAGAATTAAAAATTCTCTGGATGATGCCACAGGTAACTCTGCAAACATTGGTGTGAGGTACCAGAGTTATTCAGGACAAGGAGCTTAAATTTTCCAATAAACTCTGCTGCAAATCCTTGTACTGTGCTCTCAGACAGCTCTGATTCTGAATATTAAATCCATTGATGGATATGTCTTATGCTGTTTTATTTACATCATCTTAACACCTCCAGTTACTCACTTTAATTTTCCCAAGAAATCCCATGGCAGTTTGATCTTGTGCTCTTAAATGTTCTGCTGAATTATAAAGGCAATGTCTGTCTGCCCTGCTAGAGCTTACAGACAATCTGAATTTAACATACTGTGTTCATTGTATCAGGTTTTAGTAATAAGATAAAAGACATTTCAGGTACCTTGCAGCTCCTCTTTTAAAGATTTCCTTGAGAGACAGAGGAGACTGGAGTGTATCCAAATCACTGAAGGAAATTAAAAAAAGAAATTTAAATTCTTAGGATATTCTTTTGGCATTAACAATTTATTCAAAGTGCTGGTATGTCTTATAACTGCAACTTCTAAACCAAAAGCTTAGAAGAATTAATTACAGACTGTAGAGAATTTTGACTTGTTTGGTAAACCTCAGTTAAAGCTAAGCAAAGTGTATTTAATAAATGGCAATTCTCACTTATTTCTGTTTCTGTTTTAGAGAGAAATAATTTTAAGGGCAATGCTTAAGATGTTGAAAAGTAATTTTTTTTTTCCTGACATACAGTATTCTCTTCCAGTTTAGCTTCATACACTTAAGGTGAAAAACATTGAATTTAGAAAATGAAATATCTGAGCAGTCTGGTCTGCTCCCAGGCGTCTCTGCCCATGGCAGACTTGGATAATGGGGCCTTTAAATGTCCCTGATCTGCAGCAGTTTGATAATTTTGCACATTTTGCTGCTATAGAGCCTGTGTAGTTAGAATATTGTTTAGGTGAGTGCTGGTTTTCTTGCAAGTCTTTGATTTTGCATAGAGAACTTGTCTGAGGTGTCTTAGAGGGCAGAATGAATCAGCTGGGCAGGATTTCTGTGTTACATCTGAGATTTCTTGTACCTGGAGAACATGGCTGTTAATAAGTATTGTTGCTATTAACATGAAGTGAACAATGCATAGCTTTTGTGTGCTTTCAAATTTATTATAATTTGGGGTAACAGCATATTATCAGCTGCAAAGTATAATTCAGCCATAAATTCTATGATAAAAACTATTATGTGCTTTCTGAAATAACAGCTGAGTTATTTTGTGTTCTCTGTCAATAACTGCAATCACTCTAAAAATGGGGAGGCTCAGGTATAATACACAAATTGATCCTTTTCTAAACCAATTAAAATCAGGAGACAAGGTCTGTGATCCTGAATGTTTGGGCTTTTTTGTTTTTAACCTTCACTCCATGTTCTTTTCTGTGTTTCCTTTCTGTAGCTCCCTGGGGAAATAGGGTTTGTTTCTTGTCAGTCTGGCATTAGTATATGGAAGATGAAATAATGACTTGTGTGTTTTGTAATGCTGTGGTGTCATCCTGGAGGTCTTTCATCTGAACTGAAAATGCATTTCATACATTACTGTTACTGTCTTAAATGCTAATTTAGCTTACTGAAGGAATAAGATAAAAATCTGTTTTTCATTACCCAAGTTTCCTTACTAAACCAGGATGGGGAAGAAATAATAAGAAAGGAAATGCCAGAATCTGAAAAGAGTTGTTTTTTTGTTTTTTTTTGTTTTGGTTTTTTTTAAAACCACTTTCTTTTTCCTTAAAAATTCTAAGAGCACATGAGGTGAGTGAATGTGTTTGTGTGCCTCTGTTGCAGGAGTCTGCAGTGTCTGCACTGGCTGCCCTGTGCAATGAATTTTACATCAATGAGAGGGGAGAAGCTGATCCAGCTCTGCAGGGTAATGATTCATGTTTAACAC
Organism: Sialia sialis; assembly: GCA_009812075.1. Classification (NCBI taxonomy): domain Eukaryota; kingdom Metazoa; phylum Chordata; class Aves; order Passeriformes; family Turdidae; genus Sialia; species Sialia sialis. The sequence goes on along the minus strand of VRYO01002184.1, from coordinate 2,983,320 downwards.
AGAATACTGGGCTGGGCCAAACTTGCACTTTGGAGGTGTTGCACACGGTGGGGAGGGGCATCACTGCTTTTAAAGGAACTTAAAATTCTGCAGGAGAAAATTACTGACAGCTGAAAGTTTTCTGAAAAATGACAGCTGGAAGTGTAGGAAATGTCTCAGGGGTTTTGGTGGCTTTAGGCTGGAGGTGAATAGAAGGTACCACCATAATAATATAAGGCAAATTTATGTTGATTTTCTATTCCATACTGTAAAGCAAAGAAACAAAAATTACGTGTTTCTAAAATCATCTATTTTAACAAAGTGAATCTTTTTCACATCCCGTTTTGATAAACTCTGCCAGAGATCATGGCTGATTTACAGAAGAATTGCTAAGGGATAAGAAAAGGATAGAAAAGGACACCCAGAGTTCTGGTAAACGTGCATGTGAAAGTTCATGTGTTTGTATTTTGGTCAGCAGTACAGGAGGAGGATTAATCTTCTCTTAGGGGCATATGAATCAGCATCTTTTTTTGTACTGCTTTTCTTGTACCTGTCTTTGTTTCAAGGATCAGATTGTATCATGTCCATCAGAGATAAATTACTGGATTGTGCAGATAAATATTTTAAGAATAACAACATTTATATTCTTGGTTTTCATATTTAACAGTGAATTTACATATACTTTATAAAATATGGATTTATTTTTTCTATTTTTTTGCCATTATTAAATCAGGTCATGAAATACCTTATTATTATTTGTCTTAGAGTTGTTCCCAAAATGAACTTGGTGACAGTCACATAGGTATTTACATGCAGTCCATGCCCCAAAGATATTAGGGCTGAGCTATAAAAGCAATCTATCCTGATTTTTAAAAAATATTTCATATAGTGCTAAATATTTTTTCTTTTTTCTTTTTTTTTTTTGGCAAAAAAACCTCAGACAAACCCAAACCATCCTGCAGTTTGGCCCTGGCTGCCAGATGCTTTGTGGGCAGCATGGGAAGATGTGATATGGAACCAAGGCAGATAAAATCCCAACAACCTGAGGAAAGGGTCATTGTAAAAGCAGAACGTGCTGGGCAGGAGGAGGCAGTGCTGAGTCAAAGCAAACAAGCTAAAAACGAGTTGAAAAGTTGATAGGTCAAGTTGTATGTAAGGATGAAGTTTCAAGCTTCTGTAAAAGTTTCTGGAACACTCAGGCAGGTGCCCCAGTCAGGAAGAAGGGATTTGCTGGAAGCACAGGCTCTTGCTGCTGAACTCATTTTGGCCCTTCTGAGGTCTCATTGTTTTTTCCTGATTTTAGGTTAACTTGTCATCTTTTCTTTGTGCTTGAAGGGACCATGGCAATGTGGCTGTAATAGTCTAGGGATACAATTAGATCAAATTTGTGGATACAGACAAAATTTCTGATTGGACTTTCTAAAGTAGAACTATGAATTGACAATTTTTCTGTCCTAGAAAACTCTCTGGTCAGTTCCATCTTGAGTACCCTTTCATTTGGCCTTGACTGCACTGTGCCTTGCTCCACACAGAAGTGCCATCTTTTAAAAAAACAAACAAACAAAAAAGTGTGTTTCATCTCTGTGCTGATAAAGCTTGGACATTTCATGCCTGTCTGTTGTGGGACAGAAATCCAGTAGTAGAAGTCGTCCCCACAGTGTGTGGTGGAAGTGGGTATGTGTGGAAGCTGCAGTGCAGGTGCCTTGGATAAGTCAGTTAAAGCAGGTTGGGACATGATCAAGGGGATTAGGGGAAAAAAAAAAAGCTCTTGATAGAATTTACCCAGTGTTTCACTGTTTACTTGATTATCAAAAGGAAAACACCACTGAAAGGTGCTTTAGCAATTTGACATTTTTAATCTGTCCTCATAAGGCTGCAGTTTTATTGCATCACTACTTTTGCCTCTGTTTGTTTTGACCTTCTCTTTGGTTATTTTTTTCTTTTCCTGTCTTAATGTGTTCTGGTTTAGTTTTGCTGACTTTCTCTTTTAATATTCTTTCAGGATGGGTTGTGTGGAATTAATATTGTAGACACTTCATAGGCCCTGTTGGTTCATGAAGCTGAAGGCTCTTAGAAGAATATTAACATTTACATTACACTTTCCACCATAATTACTGAGTGGTTATAAGTCAAGAGCTGCTTGTTTGCTCGTTGCTGTGTCATTTGGCTAAAAATGTCAGTCTTAAATTTCCATCACTCAAAGTGGAGACTGTCACAGCATGGCAGTTTAAGATCTTCCTGCTGTCACAGCAAACACTGCCTCTTCCTATGGCCTCAGGACTGCTGCCAGCCTGTGGTTTGGGAAGTTGAAATAACACAAGTGCTTATCTGAAGGTGTTGCTCACCTCTGCCCAGGGAGCTGGGAGGGACGAGCTGGGACCTGCCCATTGCACTGGGGTTTGGAAGAAACTGGAATTATGATGAATGGGGAGTTTCTTATGGCAACTCTTCTTTCTTCCTCTAGCAAATATTGCTCAACCATTTCAACCTTAGATTACAATAAGCAGTGGCACAATTATGTAATCTTCCCAGGATCTCTGGTTCTTTTTCTGTGAGGATTAAAAAGTGTCTCTGCAGTAAAGGGATCGATAAGACCACCTTGTTCCTGTCAGGATCAGAACTGTGTTTATTGCAGCTGTCCTGGAGAAGCTTTTCTGGAGTACTTAGGGTTTTTTCTGCATTTTACAGGAGAATTTAATGTGAAAAATTGGGTAAAGGAAATATTATCTGTAAGTCTGAGTTAGAGGCTGCAGCAGAAATGTGAACCTGTTCCTGATTTTTTTTTTTTTTTTTTGTACCCCCTCATTCTCTCTTTGCTATCACTTGGCATGTTTGGTGAGGCTCCTTCCATGCCCAGCTGAGTTTATTCCTGTGCCTTTTGACTCTGCTGCTATTTTTTGGGTCCTGTGCCAGCGCGCAGAACCAAAGGGGGAATTTCTTCTGGAGCTTTCTCCTCCAAAACACCCAACTTCATTTATGTCCCCCTGTGAAAAATCATCTGAAATTATCTCACTGTTTAGGTATGATCTCTGTGTGTGCCTTAACAGGACTCCAATCAGGAGTTTTCTGAGGGTAAAATACCTGACCTTCAGCAACCTGGGGATCTCCTGCCTGACACAGAAACACTTATCCAATGATAGAAAATGGTGACCTGTAAATATAAAAAGAACTTGCTCCCCTGTGCTTACCCAGAAATTTGTGCTTATGCTTATTATTTGGATATCTAAAATTTGATAACTCTTTAAAATAGAGAAGTTTGTTTTTTCTCTCTTTGAAATAGTAGGCTTAGTCTAAATACAAACTCAGACTTTTAGACAGAAAATATTAATTCACTCATGTAAAAGTCAACATCTTGAAATTTGTATCCTTTTCCTGTAGGAAATTAAGGTATTCTGCATTTTAGTTTAACAAATTACAACATTTTCCAGCTGCTTTGTTAAGGGGATCTTTTCCTTTTTTCTTTCCTTAGCCAAATATGAAATTATAACGATGTGGTGGTTTCTTTTCACTCTGCAATTGTGTTTTTTCCAGATGAGCTGGTGACACAGTACGTTTCAGAGCTAGAAAACACAGAGGAAATGATTCGTTGTGGCTTTTCACGAGCTCTTGGGGCCCTTCCAAGATTTCTGCTGAAGGGCAGGCTCCAGCAGGTGAGAAAATAGGATCATGGTAATGAGAAGAGGGCACAAGGCATTCTGAGTGAAACCTGTGACAGTAATCAAATTAATAATAATGATCATAATTAAAGGCCTTTGTCAAAAGGGTTTGAATGCTAATGTACAGAAAATCATCATGAGTTGAGCTTGCTGTAGTTTCTGATAATTAATGTTTAGTCCTGCTTTAGTAGTGTTAATGGAGAAGGCAGAGTTCAATTATCCCTTTGCTATGAGCCATTGGTCCAGGGGAGGAGAAAAGTGTGCAGGGCACTCCTGGTGAGGATCCAAACCCTGCTGCCTGCTTGGTTCTTCCACACAGGACTGAGCTCATTTTACTGTGATATCTAAATTTAACGTAGTAAAAAAAGCTTTGGATTTATATATATCAAACTTTCTATTTATATATCTCAATCTTTGTATTTTTTCAGGTTTTGGAAGGTCTAAAAAAAGTTACAGTAATTTCCCCTGAAGATGTGAGCTTTGCTGAATCTAGGAGAGATGCCTTAATAGCCATTGCAAAGTATGTTTCTTCTCCCTGCTTTTGTCTCATTTTTAAATCTCTCTGTAGAAGCTTTTCCTCTTCATTCTGCTGGGAGTATGAGTCTTGAAATCAGTTACACTGTCACACACATCTTGACTGGATATCCATTACTCAGTTTATTTTTGATTCTGAGGATTACCACACAGCTGACTATGGACTGCAGCAATTTTTTATCAGTTAACTGTTTACCTAGAGTATATTTTAATGTTTGCCCTTCTCATGGGCTGCAATTTAATGAGCTTTACTGAGGAGGAAAACTATGTTTTTTCCACAATCTTAAAAAAATTGGATTGATGTAAAGAATTGGTGCCTTTTATTTAAAGGAATATTTTCATTGTTGAATGTGACAGTGCAGTTAATAGTATACATTAATATTTTATCCTCTTAAACTGTTACACTGCTAAAAATCCCATGTCTTCAAGGTAAAGAAGGTTAATATCAGGTTCAGTACACATTGTGTTGGCCCTTTGCTCCTCTTCCTCACTTAAATTAAGGAGAGTTCAGAGACTGACAGGTACTGGAGCATGTTCCTTTTTGTGGTGTTACAGATGTGAAAACAACCCACTTCCCTGCTGAGATCTTAGCTTTGCCAGTGTTCCCTTGAACCCAAACACTGCTCAGAAATCCTCAGGTCAAACACAGCTCAGAAATGTTCCTCATTCCATCCATAGCAGATGTTACAGGCGTTGGGAATTTTATTAAACAATACAACAAAGCTTGATCCTAATTGCCTCCCATCCCTTCTGTTCCTTTATTTTTTGCAGGGTTTGCCAGACAGTGGGTGTGAGGGGAGATGGATCCCAGCAGGAGTATGTCTGCAAGGACAATGTTGATCACATCTATGGCACGCTGCTCACCGGTGTCACCGACTACACCACCGACAGCAGGGGTGATGTTGGAGGATGGTAAGGTGGGGCTAAAACCCAGGGCCAGGTTTAGGGTCTGATGAAAAGCTGAAGTGTTTTCAGAACCTCTTAGAAACAAGAGCTCCAAGCCTTTGGGGATTTGAGCCTAGGTAGGAATTAGGAATGCACAGCGGGAGGAGAAGTGGAAAGTGAAAGGTGGGACTGACAAGTGTTGGTTGTCCTTCCTCAGAAGGATTGATGTGTTCAAAACCCAAGTTAAGTCTTTTTCTGGTTCTGTGGGTGACATCAGTTCCTTTTAGTGAATATCAGGAATGTAAACAGCTGAAAAACATTACTTCTCTTTATTTGAAGCAACATATTTGGTCCTGCCTGATTTCTCCTGCTGCACATTCCTGTTGTGGGGATCTTTTGCCAGGAGAGGGAGCAGCTGCATAATGTGTTGAGAGGGATAAAAACTCAGTTGTGCTGCAGCATCACCAAATCTTTTCTATGTTTATGGTTTCAATGATTTCAGATATTAGACTGCAAGAACCAATAAGTCTACAGGAATGTCTGCTGCTGTGAAATCTGTAGCGTAGGTAGATCAATAAATTTAGTAAACTTAACAAGATTAATAAGATCTTAGTAATATTAACTTTATTAGCAGTCTTATTTTCATGGTATTCCTCAGTCTTCAAGGCCCCCCTAATATTCTCAGAAGTTTCAGTGTGTAAGACTGCATTCCCCTGAGAGCTCTGTATGCCTTCAGTAACAGTGACCTGCAAAGGCAATTTCAGAATTCATGACTGGAAAGGCTCGTGTCCTTCTTTGGGTTTGTGTTTCATTTCCAAAGAAGCTCTAATTGGGGATGTGTCAGTACTTACTGATTGGCAGTTCCTGCCAGCTTTGAATGGGAGAAATCGTGAAGAGTTCATGTTATTCATGCTGTCCTGTAGAATTAGAGGCACAGAAATATGGACCTTACAAACCAAACATATTCCTGTCAGGGTACTTTTCTGCATGTATTTATGAGCAAAATATGCCCAGCCTGAAGTAATACTTTTTAATAAAAATCATTAAATTATCCAAATTCAGGAACAAGTCCAGTGTCTGCAGATTTTAAATACTTTTGATGCTGTGTGGAAGCCTCAGAGCAGTAACACAGTATAGAGAAGCCATGGATTCTGTAAATGAATGTGAAAATTTTAGCTGGCTTTTATTTTTTGGCAGTTGATTTTGGGTAAAATGCTAGTTTTGAAAATTTTATTATCTGAATCCATAATTTTAATTTGAAAGTGTGCACATACATGTTGCTTTTAGATGTGAAGAGTCTTGCTTAACCTGTGGGTGATACTGTTTGTGTGGTATGGTAATGAAGTGGTGAAATTCATGTATTTGACCTGTCTGGCAGCTGCATGAAATATCTCAGGGTACAGAGATGCATGTTCAGGATTTTAAATTAACAACTTATTGATAGTTCAGATCTAGTATCTGGCTCTGTTTTTGCTACATTCCAGGCAGGAAGGGGCAAGTGCTTGACAAGTATTGGTAAGAAATAATTCTGCTGCTTGAAAACATTTTGTTATTTTCCCAGTTTATTGAAGAAGTTCTTGTCGCACAGCACTGAGTCACATGGAGTCTGTGAGGGGACTGTGTCAGTCATAGCTGTGCAGAGTGTTTGTATGAAATCAGTGCTTCAGTCCCTGCCTTCTTCCTTGAAGGCAGTTTTCAGCAGTGCTGTATGAACAGGAAAGTGGCCGTGCCCATCCCTGGCCATGGTGACACGTGCTGCCCACCTGGCAACTTTTTGGTTAGGCTCAGATTTGTTCTGTCCTGTTTAGAGCTCTGTCCTACTCAGTCATAACCTCAGTCTCATTATTTAATCTGGTAGTCCAAGGTTTGCTTTAAATAAGGGTGGGGGAATAGTTAATGACAGTGCCGTTCTCCTTTCCAGGATTCCTCCTTAGGCTTGAACAGGGCAGATGCTGTGAAGTATATTTGTAATCACCATGTGGGATGGGAGCTGCTGCAGCACAGCCTGAAAACACCTCTTGTCTTGTGTGAAAAGCTGTGATTGTGCTTTTTTTTTTTTTCAATGTGTCCCATGCTGGATTGTTCCTTGCCAGTGATCATGGACAAGGAGCAGCCAAACCACAGTCAGACCTTGCTGGTTGTGCTCTGCAGGTCACTGGCAGTGTCAGATCTCACCAGCTCCAGCCTGGGCTGCAGGAATTATAAATAGCTTCTCTGTCTTTGCACTGGAAGGGAAGTGTCAGTTCTGCAGCACAAAGCAGAAGAAAGGTGCTTTGTGCCACGTTATCATTGGGCACTTCTGTAACTTCACCAACTGCAATATTTACAAATGTGTTGGAAAAGTTCATGGCACAAATAATCCAGACTGCTCTCAGCTTAGCTGAGGTTTGTGTGCTTGGATTTTCCCTGTTTTCTGTAGTAGTATCCAGCTTCTCTGGATACAGCTGGTACATTTTACAGATGGTAAAATTGTACAGCAGGGAAATAGTGACACAGGGCATGAATCAGAGATCAGGAGGTGCTTGACATTTCCCCAGAAGAGAAAACAAGGATGCAAACTAGTGAGGATCAGGAGCAGGTCATTCCAGCTTGCACAAGGAAGGAGCTTGGCTTTACCTGCTGTCAGAGGAGCAGCAGGGAGGTGAATGTGTCTCTAACACAAGACACGGCCAGGTGCAGCTGACAGAAAATGCAGGAGCAATAATACAGGGTGGGGAGGCAGAGAAAAGGAAGAGATACTGAGCTTTGTGTTCTCAAAGCAGGTGAGATGCTGAAGGAGATGAGGGCCTGGCTAACTGTAATTAGGTATTCAACTTAACTTCCACATCTGAGAGCTCCCACTGCAGTTCCCCACAGCTATTGTTTATCCTTCATCTGTGTCTTCAGTTCTAAACAAAACAAAACATAGTGGAACTTTCAAAGAAATCCTGAGGAAATTAAATTCCCAACATCCATTAAAATAGAAATGTGCTTTGAGCACCAGATGCTTTTTTTTTTTTTGCTTCTTTGGGCAATTCCAGCCAAAATTAAGTCAAGAAACATGTAAATTAGAGGGGGAGGGGGATCCTTTCTCATGGCAAACTCCTGGCTGCAGAAGGCTTTTGTGGCCTCTCAAATATCAGTGCATGCTCTTTTATTTCTTCTAAACCAGTGAATAAGATGGAAAGATATGGAGAGAAATGCTGTTTCTCTGGAGAGACACCTTGTCTTTTTTGTGTAATTTTTGTCTTTCTTTAATAGAGTCGTGGGAAAGTTTCACCAACTTTACTCTGCATATGCAAACTTTACCTTTCTTTTGACAGATTGTTTGCTGGGACATGTCTGATCTGTCTACAGGTGTTAGACATAAATATCTAAGTCAGATATGATACAAAAATCTAGTAAAACATAACCTTGATGAAAGACTGCCAGACTTGTTTTAAGCTGCTTTGGAAAAAATGATGTAATTTACCTTTTTTACCATTATAACAAATGTCCCACCCAGTTTTAGATTGCACCTGCAGCTGTTTTCAAGTTGTTTCGGAAATCAACAAGAGGAGTATTTCTTTTCATAGAAGGCTACTAGGCCTTTTCAAATATTTTTTTCCCCTTTTTTAAAAAATTATTTCTGATGTCATTACTCTGAGTTACAAATGTGGTGAACATGCTGGGCCTGGTCTTGTGCAGGGTCATGAAACCCACTGAGGTATTGCCCTTGTCTTAAGAAAGGAACCACTTCTAAAAACTCATGGATTGACAAGGCATGGTTTAAAACAAGAATACTAATTATCTTTTTAATTGAAATGACACTTTTTTAAAAATTGTATTTAGACATTTTGAAGGGAGCAGATAAGGCTCACTTCAAGCACAACTTAGTGTTACTTCAGTCAAACTTTTAATGAAATTAGTTATTGTTTAATATGGAGATTCAAGCTACTCTGAATCACAACTTGTTTTTAATGTTGGATATACCAAGACTGAAAATTTACAAGAATTCACACTCTTAATATTTGTTCAATATCTGACTGTCAAAATGTGAGCTGGCCTTTTCAGAAAATAATTTGAAGCAGACAGAGCACTTAAGTTTAAAAGCATCTGCTTGCACACAAAATATTATTCATCATGACCAGTTTTAACTTTCTGAAAATAAAGACCAAGCCTGATGACATCTGGCTGGAATAAAAGCCAGGCTGGTGAGGCAGGGGGGACTCTTGGATCCTCAGTGCAGTGTGAGCTTTGTTTCACAGAATGGAGCTGGGGGGACACTCCTTGTGCTCCCAAAATATGGGAACTGCTCTCAGAGGTCATTGCTTTTGTTATTGTGACTTTTTGCTGGTGTCTTCACCTAAGTGATGTATTTATTGAAATTTCTTTCTTGTTCTCCTCTGGTTTGTGTCTCCACAGGGTGCGTGAGGCTGCCATGACCAGCCTGATGGAGGTGACACTGCTGCTGGTGCAGAGCGAGGCAGAGCTCATTAATGCCAACATGTATGTCATTGTCATTGTCATTGTCATTGTCATTGTCATTGTCATTGTCATTGTCTGAGCTCTCAGAGCTGCATCCAGGCCTGCAGGAATGCAGTGCTTGGGCATTCTGTGTTCACTCCCTTGTTGGGTGGGACAGAACTTTGACAGAAGTGTGTCAGATGTGCAGGATGCTGCATCTGGTTGTCAGAGGGAAAACCTTATTGAGAGAGCCTGGGTGGCAATCCCACCCTGGAAATGCAGCACAGCTATGGGGTTTGGGCTAAACCTGCCACCTCTGAGGTGCTTCCAGTAGTGTTCACTGAAATAGTGAAAGCAAACCTGCCTGCTTACCCAGAGCATCACATCATCAATTTGGGATGCGATCAAGTGGGAGCATCAGTTTGGATTTGTTGCTTTGCAGAATTATTAGTAAAGAAATAGAGAAAAACAATTTACAGTGAGCTCCTGTTACTTAATTTATAAAAGACTTAATAAGTACCATTTTTAAAACATAGCTTGAGCTGCAGCAACACTTTGCTAATAGTGGTATTGTAGACAGAGTGGGCAATGGTTAGGTGAACATATACACGGTTTGGGTTTCAATTTAAAAAACCCCAAATATTGCAGGACACTTGGAGGGAAAGTACTGGATTCTGTGAGGTACACTGCTCACTAGTGCCCATTTTCAGGGGCTTCTTCCTGTTCATCTGTTCATACACAGATTGTCCACATGGAGCTGAGAAAAGCATTCCTCCCATATGGATCTCATTTTCTAAATGTTCTGGGCCATGGTGTAACTGAAGGAGTTTTAGCTGGTTTTACTATCATTAGTGGTCCTTTCTGAAGGGTAAAGGGCCTTGTGGGACATGGTATTATAGCTGAAAGTTTAGTTGTGAACATAAACAAAATAGGATATTGTTAAAAACTGGCCAAAATTGAAGTGCTTTACTTAGGATATATGAGAGACCTTGTCCTCTGCTACATGTGCAGTTTTCTACTTTAAAATGTGCTTTTCTCAAAATTTTGTTCTATTTCTGTCTGAAATGTAGCAGTTCAGCCAAGCCACAAAGCACTTTATCTTTTTGGATGAAAAGTGGGGCAATATGTGTAAAAGGTGGATAAAATACTCTGTAACTTTAATGTCATGCTGGTTTTTGATTGATTGATCTGTGGAAGATAAAACCTCAAGATTGTGTCACCATGTGGATGCCTTAAATCACTTATATGTTCATTCTGAAGAGTTAAAGAATACTTTCCTTGCAGGATCATTCTTATTAATTGAAATAAATCTAAATACACATTCCACTGCTTACATTTTCTGATTAATTGTTTTCTTCTTTGTAGCTGCAAGCAGATTATGTGCTGGCTGGCTCAACAGTCAGCTGAAAAAATAGATAAATTCCGTGCTCATGCAGGATCTGTGTTCCTTACTCTTTTGCACTTTGACCATCCTCCGGTTCCACACATCCCTCATCGAGAAGAGCTAGAGAGGATATTTCCAAGGTAAGGTATTGAAAAATATCCTAAACCAATGAAAGTAAAAGATAAATGCACACAAGCAACCTGGTGTAATTTTTGTGCTTAAATGCCCAATATATGTATGGAGGAATATTTGAATTGTCCTATGAATATGCATGAACATATTTTTTTCCTCAACTGGCAAACATTGATCACAATGAGAGTTTTTAATGAATTGTATTGTTTTAGCCAAGCTCTAGTTGCAGTGGTTTACCAAGATAGAATTTCTAGTTAAAGCAAGAGTGAGAGCAGCTCATTTCTGAGTGGTGACTGTGATACCTGATGGGAGTGAGCAGCATCCAGCTCTGTGCTGGGGGAACCTCAGCCTGCTGTGGCTCCAAGTGCTCTGTCTGTGAGGCTGATCATCAGTGCTGGGAGGCTGTGTTGGCCTTTCCTGGGATAGGCCTGTCCTTGGATTAGCTGTTGAATAACACAGACTACAGAAAGAAACTTGTTTTTTTGACTGTGGGCAAAACTATCTGGGGAAAGGAAGCTGCAGTTTAGTCTTACCTGGATCAGAACAAGGATTTGAAGATTCCTTCACTTTACTGGCAGTGGCTGAAGCTTTGATTTGTATTTTCCCTGTGTGCTCAAAGACCAGTGTTTGATTTGATATTCAGGTAATTCAGAGGCAGAAGCAGTGCACCCACACTGGATGATTCTTTTCCTTGCCCTTTCAGGTCAGAGAAAGAGACGCTGAACTGGAACGCGGCGTCAGAAGCTTTCCCCAGGATCACCCAGCTGCTGGGGCTGCCAGCCTACCAGTACCATGTGCTGCTGGGGCTGTCAGTGTCTGTGGGGGGACTCACAGAGACCACGGTGAGATCAGAGCTCTGTGCTGCTTTCCAGCCTGCTGGGCTGCTTGCTTTGTGTTTCCTAAGTGTCATTGTCTTGACTTGCTGAGCGTGCAGGGAACAAGGAGTGAGGGCTTTGTTTTTCCTCTCCTGGCCTGGCAGCACCAGAGCTCCAGCCCCACAAATCCCTTTGTTTCTCCTCTCCTAGCCTGGCAGCACCTGAGCTCCAGCCCCACAAATCCCTTTGTTTCTCCTCTCCTGGCCTGGCAGCACCTGAGCTCCAGCCCCACAAATCCCTGCCTTGTGCTGCCTCTCCCAGCTGGGATCAGCAGCAGAGCCCTCAGCTCGGTGCAAGGGGATTGCTCTTCTCCAATGAGGTGAAAGCCAGTTCATTTGTCACCTGATGCAAGGTGTTAGCTGTTGTCAGTTTGTGTTAACAGTATGCACAGGTTTCATTTTTTAATTGTTTTTGATACATTTTCTACTAAAATACCAGTGAGATGTCAAAAGTTCCATTACGAAGAAATATCATTCAAATGTCTCTCAATCCTCTGAGCATTGGAATCCTTATTTCATTCTTCTGGCATGAACAATCTCTTTATTATCACTGGCTTTGGCAGTCTTCTATACAGCCAAATTTTTCGTTACTTTCTTATAATTTTAGTGTATCCTTCTGTCCTTACATTACAACTTGCATTGGTAGTTTCAGAATTCTTATTTTCTAGATCTCTGGCTTATTGATTTGTTGTAGCCAAAGATGTAAAATACAAGAAGACAATTTTGAGGGTAAGGACATGGTTCAATATGACACTACAGAGAACTAGCAGACCAGTAATCTTTGGGACTGTCAGTTAAGTCTTTAAATCCCAGTGGTCCTGCAACAGGGGGAGGAGGAGGCTGTGAGGCAGTGCCCCAGCAGTGGTTAAGAGTGTTCCTAATTAAGATTTCCATCTCAAATTAAGAAAACTGTTAGAAAAGTGAAAAGTGCTCGAAGCAGAGTTTTTGTGGAGGGGGAACAGCTCCTGCTGGATCACAGAAAGGAGGAGTTAAAATCACCTGGAGCATGTCTCCCATGGCTTCCCCTTGTCAGTCACAACTTGCCCAAGTGATGTTTTTTTGCCTGGTGCTGTGGGTTCTGCTCTTGGCATCAAGAGATGACTGTGAGCCTTTGGGTCTGATGGAGCAGAGTATTTGGTGTCTCTGCAGCCTCTTGTATTTAAACCAATTCTGAGCATTTTAATGTTTCTAAAATGGCAACTAATTATATGGCAACGTTTATTTTAAAGCTTTGAAAACATGTGTGTGTTGGTTCGTGACAGTAATTATCAGATAGACAATGTAACTCTTAGCAGATTTCTATAATAGCAAACATGCACATGAAATTCAGCTTTCAGTCAAGCACAGTTAATTACAGGAGGCTCCACCAAAGCCAAAGTTATTTGTGTAAGTATAAAAAGGAGGAAAGTTTTGGAGAAACAGACATTCTGGCTGCTAGCTGGGGTCAGAGGAAAATTCTTATTTAATTTTTTTTATTTTTTTTAAATCCTGGTTGCATTTAGTTATGAAAAGTTGGAACAGTGCAGTTACATGCAGCTCCCTTCCTTTGTCACCATCTGCCAGTGTGTTAAGGGAAACCTTCTGCAGTGTTTTCAAACTGTGGTTGTGAAATGTTAACTTTTCTGTGACCCTCCAGTTTTCTTTAACACTAAAGGCTTGTTCTGGCTAGAATATTCTCCAGGGTTTAGAAAGAAGATGACCTAATTCTCTCTTGAGTCAGCTAGAAAGGCAAGGGAGGGCACTTACACTTGGGAGTGTCTGTGTGTGGTGAATTACTTTTAATATCTAAAATGTGATATAGAAATTAGAATTGGTGTGTTTCACAATGACTGGTATTCAAACTATTCTGTCAAAGCCTGTAGCATTCTTTGCTCAATATCCAGAGACTGATTTAAAACATTAATAGAAACTTTTAAGAACGATCCTATTAAATCCATATGAATGAAGCAGCTTTTTTAAATCTTGGATGGAAGGAAAAAGACTACTAGAGTATGTGCTCTTGCAGTAATGTGTGTGTTCTTGTGACTGTCTTCCCTCCCTCACTTCAAAAATATCTGTGCACATGCACATGGAAGTAAGAAAGAAGATTCTTGTATATACTGTGAGATAATCTGAGTTCAAATGTCAGTTTGTCTTTTAGTCATCTCAGGGAATTAACAGGAGAAAGGCTCTGTTGTAATTCTGTGGTCAGTGGCAGCTTGGCTGCAGCTAAAATTGCTCTGCAGTATATTTAGCAAGAGTAGTTCTTTGTTTGGCTTTTAAAAGAGATTTTCTGGAATGAGCCATGTGGGGTCTCTGATGTGTTTTGGTGGCAGTGGGGCTGCTGGAAGAATTGTAGCTCAAGCATTGGAAATAATCTGGAAAAACAGAAGATGTCATTCCCTGTGGGATTTGGCACTCTGCTCCATCACCATGGTTCAAAGGGCACTTTCTCTTGTGTAAAAGAATCTTCTAATTATCCATCTGGCCCACAGTGATGCATATTTCTTATGGCTGCATAAAACCCCTCAGTCTGTGCAGATCAGATGTACAATGCTGGTCTTTCTCCAGTGCACAGACCCTGCACTTGCAGGGGTCAGGGTATAATTTTGATATAATTTCATTATTGTTGAACTACATTACATTCAAAATTTTACTGAAGCACAGAATGTCCCATGATTCCCCTTCTCCCCTAAAGAGTGAAAATTGCATTTTAAAATGGTATGGAAATTGTAAGTAAAGCCTTACAAAAAACACAAAGGAACAACATATTCTGAACTCTTAAGGTTCCTCCAGGCAGTTCCAGAGTTGTGTTACTGTGTTAGATCTCACAAACAAAAATATTGGTATGTTAGTAGATGATACTGTAAAACATCTGGTTACTGGGACAAATTGTATGCAAATCAATGCATATTTGGTGGAAGAAACAGGCCCAAAATCCTCTTTTCTTGGTTGAGAGTTCTTGAGCAAAATATATTGAGAATAATTCCAGGCATTCTTTTCTTATAGAAAAAAAATAGTGTGTATTATGATATTCCTATTTCATTTAAGGTATCACTGGTGCACAGTACAAACCAGAGCCTGAGGATGTGGATGAGATGTCTCAATCACTGATGGGTAGCTGAGATTTTGGATGAAACAGATGCTCTGTTACAAGCTGGATGCCTGAGCTAATTCTTTTTGACCATACCAGTCCCACCTGTTGCCTCAGAGGTGTTTTTACAGGTGCTGTGCCCCTGTTCTGCAAAGCTGCTGGGTGCAGTTTCATGGAGGTTTGTGCAAGAACCACCCCAGGCACCTGCCCAGAGCTGCAAGTGCCTCTGTGCTTGCTGGAGCTGCTCTTCTCTTACTTGTGCCTTGCTTCAAGAGGTGGAATCTTCAGGGCTTGAATTCTGTCCCAGGTGCCTCTGGGCACTGTTCTCTGCACTGAGCATCTCCTGCTGCAGGATCTGCTCTTCAGTGCTGGGCAGTCACACCTTGGCAAAGCCTGGTTGTGCTGTTTCAAAAGAGCAGGGTCATTCTCAGGCCTCCTCTTAGATTTGTGTCCAAAGTTGTCCCAGTTCCAGCCCATTAACCTCCTAATTTCCTTTCCCAGTCCTTGTGGAACCCCAGGGAAAGGTAAATGTCTCACTGTTTGATGTAGTGTGAATTTGTGTTCTGCATAGATGAGGAAGACATTTGGAAACATTCTTCTCTGCAAATACTCAGGAGCAGTTAAGATTACAGCTCAGATACTGAGGCTGGGACAAAAGGAGTTCACCTGAGGAGAAAATTAGGATTTAACCTGTTCACGTCATGTTGCTGTGCTGGAGTTTCTGCCAATATTGGGAAAATAGCCCATTTTTCAATCTCCCAAGCAGTTACATGATGGATTATCCACACCTGTACTTTTGTATTGTTTAATTACTTGTGCTCTGCTCATTCTCCAGTGTTTCTCATGTCCTGCTGCTCTGCTCTGCTTTGGCACAGCTCTGGAGCACCCCACCTGGACCTGTGCTTGCTGCCTTTTACTTTCATGCCCTTTTTTGTCTTTTCAAGTCATTTGGATCTGCAGAGAAAGCTCTGAGTCGTTCAGCTTTCTTCCAAAAAATGGTGTGAGATCTCTGAGGTAGTTTAAGAGCCAAAAGAAATAGGAGAGAAAATAACACCACCTAAGATTTTTTTCTGAGGTGGGATTTCTTCTGCTTGTTGTTGTTGATCTCTGCTCTTGGAAGGTGTAAGACAAAATATTTCTTCTTTATTTATAACAGCCTTAAACGCACAGATTGTTTTCAAGGGTAGTGTATAATAATTAAGCAGGTTTTGACTTTTTAGGAAATCTCTCTTACAACTGTATATCCTGTGAAGACCTCTCAGTGTGTGGACCCAGTTCATACTGGACACACACCAATGTTTCTTTTGGAGTATGAGAGAACCACACTGGGTTCAGTTCAGTGTAGCTGTCTTGTCCAGATTTACTGAGATTTGCCTGTCATTCTGAAACTCAGAATAGCTGAATAATTTCTCCAATTTGCTTGACCTTTTTCAAGAAATATTTCTGCTCCTGCATCGCCCAGAATGTTTCAGTACAGAACAAGGTGTTAAGGTTGCAGACTGTGCTGCTTCCCAGGATTGCTGGGCTGTGCTGTTTGCAGGCCAAAGCTTTGGGAAAATAGCTCAGAGTTTTGAGCCAAGGCTAAATTGTTTCTTTTTCTTGGGTACTGATGCACCCATAATGTTACTGATACGAGCTTTATTAGATAAAATATTTAAATAGAGATTCCTCTCATTTGCTTTTGGGAAGACACTGGTGATGTTTCTCATCCTTATCCAGTATTTTATTTTCTTTCCTTGATTAAATGGTCAGGCCTCTGAGGTAAAGGGGATTCCCACAGAGGCTGTGCCTGCTCCCATCCCACACAGCAGGTCTGGGGGAGCAGCTGGGCTGGCAAGCACAGCGGCTCCTGGAGATCATGGAATCAGGGAGTGGCTGGGGCTGGAAGGGACCTTAAAACTCAACCATTGAGTTCCTGCCATGGGCAGGAACACCTCCCACTGTCCCAGGGTGTTCCAAACCCACCCAGCCTGGCCTGGGTCATTCCAGGGATGGGGCAGCCCCAGCTTCTCTGGGCACCCTGTGCCAGGCCTGCCCACCCTCCCAGGGAACAAATCCTTCCCAACATCCCATCTAAGCTGTGGGGAGCTGTTGGGTGATGCTGCAGCCTGTGGTGGCTCAGTGTGACCCATGGGCTGTGCAGCACTGACTCCTCTCTGCCATCTTGCTAGGCTGCCTGATTAATGCACTTAAAGCAGCAGTCAGTATTTCTTTATGAGCTGTGTGCCATTTTTAACCTGATTTTGCTGCTGGTTTGTGGGGGCCAAGAGCTTGTCTGCAGGGTTAAGTTCCATCAACTGTTTAATAAATATTACTTGGGGAAGTCCTGGTGTGCTCCTTCACCTCCAGAGTCACAACAGAATTATTATTTGAAGTGAAGCATCAAAATCACAGTGGTTTGAGGATGTTTCATTTTGAGAGAAAGAAAACAATGAGCCTTTAATGTGGTCTTTTGTCCTATGGTGCCAAACTTTAAAAGGTAAAAACCCCAACTTTCCTTTCCTGGGTTAGTGCAGGTGACAGAGGCATGGTGCTGTTGGGTGTTGGTTCTGTTTGTGGCTGCTGGAGTGTTCCAGTGCAGCTGCGCTCTGCTGGCAGGGACAGGGCAGTCCTGCACCCCATCTGTGTGTGCCTTTTCCCTGCCCTTCACTGAGCTTCCTTGTGTTGCAGCTCAGGTACTCTGCCCAGAGCCTGTTTGACTACATGAAGAAAATCCAGAGTGAGCCCAGTGCTCTGGAGGGTTTCTGTGAGACACTGCTGAAGGTGTTTGAGGACAACCTGCGCAATGACAGGTAATGCTTTCCTTGGCTTTTGTCCCTCTAACAGGGCTGTGTGCCACTCCCAGGGAATGGCCAAGGCACAAGCATTTGCTTCAATAGAGCTGCTTTGTACAGCAGGACCTGTGGTAAAATATATAACCAAAATATTGGAGCAATGGCAAAATATTTTGTGTATTCAAGTTTTTAAATCATAGAATGGTTTGGATTGCAGGGGACTCAAAGCTCATCCCATTCCAGTGCCCTGCCATGGGCAGGGACATCTTCCACTGTCCCAGGTTGCTCCAAACCCCACCCAGTGTGGCCTTGGGCATTTCCAGGGATGGGGCAGCCACAGCTTCTCTGGGTACCCTGTACCAGGGCCTCCCCACCCTCACAGGGAAATTTTTTTTCCCAATATCCCATCTAAATCTACTCTTTTTTGAAGCCATTCCCCCTTGTTTAGTCACTGTTGTATTGTTATTTTATTTCTTGCCTCAAGTGTTGAAAACATGACCATGGTTATTCCAGCTGACATATGTTGGTTCATTTGGTGCTGTAACTTCTGATACAGTCTGTGGAATACATTTGCATTGTTGGTATTCTAGAAAACAGATTAATGTTTTCTAATACTGTCAGTTGTGTTTTTGGGACCCTGCAAATGTAAAGCAGGTGTGTTGGTAATTAGATTTTTTTCCTTCTGGCTGGGAGGGAATGTCCCCATTCAGCCAACACACACAAGGTAGTGAGCATCTATTCTCCTTGTAAATCAGAGTTCTGATTTACCTATTGTAGGTATGTAGTAAGTTCCTTTCTTTGCTTCTGATTTAAAACAGTAACTATCTATATGCCAAGAAGTGTATTTACCTTGTTGAATCATTTTCTTTCTCAGGGTGTCTGTACCTCTCCTGACAATGCTGGACCAGATGCTGGCAAATGGCTGCTTTGATATGTTCACTGAGCAAGACAAGTAAGTTGCTGGAGTCTTTTTGGGTTATTTCCAGCTGTGTAACAGGGCTCTTCAGTCTTGCCCTGGCTGCTGCTGGGTGTGCTCTGAGGTGCACAGGGCTGCAGATGTGAGTCTGTATTGCAGTGCTTTAACTTTCCTCAGGTGGGACAAACAGCCTTGAAAGGGTCTTGTTAAAATCCTTGACTCTGCTGTCTGTGTAGAAGTTTGTTACTTGTTCATTGTTTGACAGCCTGGACAGGAATCAAATGCAATTTGGATATTTCACCTGGCATTCTTGGACCAGCATCAGATCTGTTCTTTCATTTTTCCAGCTCCTAAATCCCTGCTGATTGGAGCCCATTCCTCCTGCTGGGAACCCTGAGCACTGTGTGGTGCTGCAGAACCCTCTGTGCCTACAAGCTCTGACTCCCCCAGTCCCACTGCTTTGGTCAATGTGAATATCTCCTAAGATGTTAATTAAGATTCTGATAAGAGCAATAAAAAAGGCATGTCCCAGCTCCCTGAGCTTGGTCCTGTGGAAAGTGTTCAGCTTAGGAATGGATAAACATGAATGAGATACTCCAATGTGAAATCATGGGGTTCTGCAGATGTTTCAGAAAAGAATTATTTTAATTTCAGTAATATTAAAATCTATTCCACAAGCTCTCCCAGGCAGCATCTGCAGGTATTTACAGAATTGTGCAACATAGATCCAGCAAGCACAGATACTGGATCAGGAACTTGTTGATTCAAGACTTGCTCACAGCAGATAGATTGAAAAGCCTTCATCATTCTGAAAGTTTTGATTGAGCCCACTCTTGTCCTGAAGTGTGGTTTTAGATAATATTTCTTAAATTGCATTTGGCAGCTCCTGTTTGAATGGGAATTTAAAGTCAGTCAAAGACAGATGGAGTGAATATTACTTGTTCAGTTTGATAATCATGCCAGGGATTTGGGGCTTTCACACAGGTTCCAGTCATCCCTGCTGGGGAGGGTGGGAGATTATGGGTGGAAATTCCAGTCAAAGTCTTGTCTCCCAGGGCACTGAACAGAAACCAAGTGGTAGCAGCAATGCCTTTGGTGTGTGAGTGACTCAGACTCAAGCCTGTGGTGCCATTGTGATGCTTTGTTTAAAAAACCTGAAATAAAATCCAGGACTATTATGGGGGGAAAGGTTTTGAAGCTGATCCAGATGTATTTGATGAAAGCAAAAAAGAAAATTAATAATGGAGCAGCCAAGTGGATCATGCTCATGTCAGAGGAGTGAGATGCTGGCCTGGAGTGCAGAACTTGGTACCATACAGAGCCCAGGAAGGGCAGAGCAGTGGGGAGGGGGACAGAGTTTTGTTCCTGCAGGTGTCAGATTTTGGGAATGTGGGTGCCTGCTGCTGCACAGCTGAGCAGGGGTGAGTTACTGTGGGTACTTCACAAGGAGCCAGGTGAATGCCCAGGGCTCTGCCATGCTCTGTGTGTGGATCAACACATGATGGGTGAGCCCAGAATTCCATTTCATGTAAAGTTTGCATTTTGTTACTCTGGTGGTTCTGGGGGTAATTAGGGATGGATCCACTGACCCTGGCTCCAAGGCCTGCTTGCCTGTTCCTGCTATTGGATGCCATCTACTCCTTTTTGAACAGAAAAGTCTGACTTTGGGTCTGGTCTCTGGAATGGAACCCTTTACTCCCTTTCCAGAGCAGCCTCTGTGAAAATGTGTAAGAACATCACAGGGTGGGTGGGAAGATGGAGGCACTGCTTGGTGACATGGAAAGGCCACATGTGCCTGCAGTGTCAGGTGGTTTTATCTAGAGTGTGCCTGAAATAGAAGCTGAGATGCATGAGATACATGCTTGTATTTTTCCTTGGGACGTTCAGCTCCTGTATCATTTCCTTCCCTCATTGTTTTATTACCATCTTGGGCTAGATGGAGCTTTAGCAAGGGAATTGGCATGTAGGGTGTCTGGCATCAGGGTATACCTAAACCAGCCACCAAATAGCCAAGTGTTGCCTTGTCAGAAAGTGTTTCCAAATGCATTTTGGAGTTTGGAATGAAAACTGTACACTCCCCCACACATTTGTTTTCTAATCAAACATCCGCAGTCCAGACTGGGTAATATCCAACAGTGCTTCATTTAACCAGGATTAGGAGCAGGATCAGTTTGACCCTTCAGTGACAGCTCCAGTTAAAATCATTTGCCACAGGGTGTCACTCCTGCCTTGCACAGGTGGAACCCACCAGGCATTTTCTTGCCTTTTCACACCCTACAACTTGTCCAGTTTATGTAAAGCTCGTACAGAATATAAAGCTCAGCATTTCTGGTGTGCTTCTGCAGCTGAATCTGTGTTCAGGAAGCTCTGTGTGGTTGGTATGTGATCTCTGTGCAAAAGGACAAGAGAGCCCTGGGTGTTCCCACTCCTCTGTTGAGGTTTGGATGCTTGTGCTCAGGGGAGGTGGATTTATCATGTGTGGAGCTGGCCAGCAGGGATGGGGAGTGTGGGGTAAATACCTGTCCTGTGGGTTGGGAATGAATCAGCCTTACAGTCTCCAGGATCATCCAAAGGCTTTCAGAAGTGGCTCCTGTTTGTGCTTGGCTCAGGGAAAAGAGCAGCTGTAAGGCATGTTCCAGGCTGTGATTTCCTGCCTGTCCTAAGGTGACACAAACCTGCTTGTCACACACCAGAGCTGCCCTCCCTCGTGCTGACAGGAATGGTTTGTGTCACTGCACGATGAATGGCACTGCAGAACTGCTCTGGGTTAAAAGTGCCCTTCTCCCACTCAGCTTCAGGGGTTTCCTGAAGTTTCCTGAAGTCTCCCAGGTTGTGCCAAGCTAGGAAGGGAAAGTTGGGAAGTGGATTTCTCTTGGCAGCAGGGCAGATGGGTGATGGGCAGCAGCAGAGCCCTCAGCTCTGTGGTGACACAGCCCAAACCCTCCTGATTCCATCCCAGAGTTTGTGGAGCTGCTCTTGTGGCAGTGCAGGGAGTGTTTGTGGTTGGGGACTGCTGGAGGCAGCAGGCACAGCTCAGAGCAGAGCTCTCAGCTCTCAGCAGCACACACTGGGCTGCTGTGAACTCACCAGTGGCTGCTCCTCAAGCACAGAGGGACCGGGCAGCTCCCTGCTGCTGTGGGACCCTTAAGGACAGGCAGGACAAAGGAGAGGGAACCCAGGCCACTGGCAGAGCTGGCACTGGAGTGTCACTGGTCACAGCTCCTGTGGCTGCAGGATCCTGCTGCTCCGGTGGGTGAGGGATCCCCAGCACTGCTGGGGCTGCCCGGAGCCTGGGCATCTCACAAGGGTGGTGAGATGGGTCTAACACTCACCCATGGAAACAGAACAGCCTTGGAATGACAATCCAGGATCTAGAGCTCTCTGGGGTACTAAGTGGCATTTCTCTCTGACAGGTGTGTAGTTCACACATTCAGCAGAAGCACCCATGTATTCTCAGCTTTTTTCTGGTGATCTTGCAGTGCTTTAAGGAAGTCTGTGTCCCCACTGATATCCAGCCGATAATTTCCATGTGTCCATGCTCCTGTGGATTGTTTTTTAAGCAATTGTACTGCTCTTGCCTGAACAGCATGCAGCAGAGAGCTGGCAGGGGCTGGTGGCAGCTCCACCCCAGCACTGCTGGGACCCAGCTCAGCTGGGGAGGGACACCAGCACCTCTGGCACTGCCACATCTGCCCAGGTCACAGAATGCAAAGAGAACTTCAGACTGCTTCCTTCTCCCCAGTGCTGGTGCTGTTCCTGCTGGCACAGTGCCCACACAGGAGAAGGAATTTTCTCAATTTCCTTTACAGAGGCCAAGCTATTTGAGTCATTTGAGATCACACATAGGTTAGCTTTGGTTATTGCAAATGTAAAATTGGCAACCAGCAGAAAGGAAAGTGCATCTGTTTTAAACACAAAATGCTGCTCATGAGGTTCCATGTTTTAGATTTGTTCCAGATGCTCTTGTTGCAATTCGTCTCTTTGTTGCTCCCCTTCTCAGCGATGTCCCTGTTGTTCAACCAGTTTAAATCTCACCTAATTCACTGTACGGCCTGGCCTGTGCTGAGAGCCAGGCATGCACTGCAGGGATTGTAATTAGGGGCTTGGTGTAATTGGGGTGGGAGGAGGAGAAATTCCTCCAAGGTAAGACAAAAGATACCTCAGCATTCTCTTCCCTCACCCACCCAGACAAATCCCTGCCCTGGCACACACAGACTCATTCATGCAGATATCTCTTGTTCCCACCATGTGTAGAATTCTTTACCATGGTTTCTCGTTCAGTTTTTTTAAACAGGTCACTATTTGCCAGTGTGTGCCAGGATTTTGTTACAAATTTTTAAAAAGTCATTAAAAACCACTAAGTCTTGTTTGGAAAACTCCACAGAACAAGGCACATTACCTTAACAAAACATCTTGGCACTCCTATAAACATCTTATTTGAAATGTTTTGCCCTTCAACAGATGACAGTACCCAGCTTTCTTCAGCAGTTTTTATCCACAGCTTTGAATTGTGGTAGCAGAAAATGAATGTTACTATTTTTGCTTTCTGCTTTTCATACACAATGCAGTGAGGTTTCCAAAATACACAGCCTAGAAGTTATTGTGCTCACCAGACAAATATGAAATAGTTTCTTTTGCATCTATGGCACTTCAGCCTTGAGTGTGGCAAGTAAAAGATTAAATAATTTGAACTGAAATAAAAGCATTAGTCCCTCTTTCCTTCTCTTTAATAGATCCTTGGAATTACTAACAGTACTTGTGTTTGTACGAGTGTCTGGGAAAGAGCTGTGAGAATCACGTTTCCCAGACTGTGTGGAAAAAGAAAAGAATTTGCTAAATGTATTTAAAGATGGCTTCATGGCCTGTACATGTAATAGAACTGGGAGCCCTGTGTTTAATTACGTTGTCTGGAATCACTGAAGGAATTTGGGCTGTGAAATGGTGGAGTAGTTAAGAACAACATTCATCCCCTTTCATGTAAAGTTTGGTTGGAGACCTTAGGGAATGACCACGATGATACACAGACTGAGTAACTGTTATTTGGCTATAGGATAATGTAATTCCTGACACAGGATTTCTGATCATTCCTCACTGTTTAAACACAAGCCATGGCAAGCCAGTTACCCTGTTTGGCTGAAAGCAGTTCACTCCTCAGCACACAGATAACAGCAGTGTGAATAATTAACAATCATTTCTTCCCTCTCTCATTAAAAAACCCAAGGCCAAACTCTCCTGAGCTGGGGGGAAGCACAAACCACCCTGCAGTGTCTTGCCTTGCCTTGGAGTGTTAGTTTGGCATCCTGACCATCATGAAATGTTTTTGAAATTCTGCTGAAACCTACTGCTCACCTTTTCTCCTTTCCCTTTTTCAGCCATCCCTTCCCAGTGAAGTTGTTCACCCTCTGTAAAGAAGAGATCAAAAGGTCCAAAGACATCAGGAAGCTTCGCTCCAGCATAGGAGTGTGAGTTCATGAAATCAATCTTTTCTCCCAGACAGTGAAGAATATTTACCTTGCCAGATGTAGCAGTTAGGTCTGGTTCATGTGGAATTGAAATGGAAAATACACACAGATAGATGTGGGTGAAGGTTGTGAGAGCCTCACAGTTCTGGGTGGTTGAAGTGAAACATATGATCTGGGAAGTTTGAACAAGTTTTAAAATTTTTATAGTCTTAAAGATGCTTAAAGGGAATAATTTGCTTTTTCTTTGTAGAGAGCACAGCTTCCCCTCCCTGCCTTTTCCCAGTGTCCATCTTCATCCTAGTCCTCAAAATGTGCTTGTACAGTTAAAACACAAGCTTTTTTTTTCTGATATTTTCTAGATTTTGTGGCCTGATTCAATTTCAAGGAGACATGAGAGAGAAAGTTTTCTTCCAGTTGTTTCTCCTCCTTTGCCATCCCTTTCCTATAGTAAGTACTGAAGACTTTGCACATTATCAACTCTATTCTTTACACTACTTTACAAATGAAAAAGAATTCAAAATTTATGAAATTATATTAAAATGTATTTAAGCAGCATTCTCTTTAGCAGGCATTAGTGTATAGAACAGGCTTTATTTCTCAAGGATCTGCTCTCTGCAGTGCTGTCTCCTGACCCAGGCTGCTGGCTGCCTGCCATGTGCCTGGCTGTGCCCTTCACCTCCTGGCCTTACTGGTTAAACTGGGAGCAGTGCAGGTGCCTCAGCCATTTGTCTCTGGGAAGACCTGTTCACCATTTAGTGCTGAAAGCTCCAACCAGATAAGTTATTCTC